>QXVX01005824.1:3449-36393 GCA_013436065.1 Halocynthia aurantium
TATTTTCTTATACTTTGCTAAAATAAAATCGATAGAATTGCGCGGAGCTGTCTTCATACCGCCGGGGAATGATTCAAAAAGACATCGCCCTTTTGTAATATTTATCGCTTCACAAAAGATTTTTTACCTTCATTCTCTTTTGATTTTCTCTTATAATAAGAATTCTCCCCCCAATACTCCCAATACCTTTACATACAGATAATAAGGAAGAAACAAAAAAAATACACATCAAAATAACATTTTTTGCTTTGTTGGCGTCTATTTCTCACGGGTGTCTGCCTTTCGTTTTTCTCCCTTAGCTCCTTTAGACCTATCATACCTATCCAGGCGTAAACAACAGACATGTTTTTAGTGTAGTAGGGGTTTCATTTTATACCAGAAACTCTATTACTGCAATGAAAACAAGCACTACCATTAGACCAATTGATTTAACGGATTTCGTATTGAACGGACAAATAATGAAAAAGTGTTTTAAACCACATGACGATAAGTAAATTAAAAATACTGAATTCAGAAATGTTAAACACTGAACCGAGTTCAGTTTGACAGACGTTCACAGTGGCAAAAACGAGCAGCTCGTTGATGGTACATATTTTTATTCCAACACATTTGCCATTTTAAACTAATCATAATTCCCATCATGACGTATCACTTCTTTATTGTTATGCTTCGGTGTGTTTGCATGATCGTAAACCCACGAATGAAATAGGGCACATCTGGTCCCTCGCGATGGTATCCATGGAGCAAGAAACATTTATATCATTTGTATGCTCCTGCTGAATATTTCTATCCCCCTTGTTACCAGATATAGACATTTCAAAATACTAAAAAGCACCTTGCTCTGTTTTTCATCACATCACTGGGTAGGGTGGGACCAATTTGCACGCTTCTTTGCTGACGCAACAACTCTCGTATCTACGTAGGTTAGTGAGGTAAAACAGCTCAAAATAGTCTCCACTATATATCATTTTGTTAAGGTGTGTTGGTGTTCATTCGAGTTCACCCTGTTTTTATCAATCTCTTCGCATGGTTGCAGGTTCCGAGCACACCCCACACTCGTGCTATTTCATCCGTCCGTAACTTGTACGTCTTAACTATTTTTATCGTAGGAATTTTTGTCATAAATATTGATGGAGTTCCGTGAATGACGTACATGCGTTCACAGATTGCCAAACTAAGGTGGAGTGGTATGGCTGTTAACTCATGGCCGGATTGACATACTAGCAAAAGTAGTGAACTAGCCCTGCGTGCTTTCGTAGGATTGATTCGTGTACATGAACTTCGAGTAACTGAAAATTGAAGATATATCTTGTAAAATATGTATAACCACGCACCCAGCGATAAAATATTGTACGATAATGGACCCAAAGCACAAAAATAATGATACCACTGGATGATAACTGTGTTGAGACAATTCGAAAACGCTTGCGTGGCACCTTTTCCTTTAACTTCGTATTTTCTTTGGGTTCGGTCTGGTGATCTCACATTATTCCCTGAGCTCAACACTCTACCTGGCTGTATTGTATCGAATTTCATTGGTTTTGTCGTCAGGCAATTTTCGTTGTTCCGTTCAATGAATAGGTGGTGATATTTATTTTAGGTATTTTGATATGGTCGTTGAAAACAACTTTCATTATCAAACTTTCCGTTGCCTTTGTATCGTTGGTTCAATCATTAAACACCTTGGTATCCAGTAACGACGATTTTGCTGTGTTATTGTAATACTGTACTTATGTGAAAAATGGATGAGATGAATGAGAATACACGTCCGTTGAGCTCTAAGCTCTGAGCTATACTGTACTGTAAACAGTGTTATTTTTGTATTTCCATAACAATTACTGAGTTTTATAACACTTTAGAATGTTTAGATCAATGATATACTTTTTGCACACAATATAATACACATATATCAGGATTATTATGCTACCAGTTCCCTTGTAGTCCATTAATTCAGAGGTTCGGTGTATTTCATTGGATTACAATAGCGAAACATTCAAAACAAAATACAAATATTGCAGCTAATCATTTCAACAAGTGATCCCACAATATTTTACATTTTCAAATCAAGCTAACATTTCACCGAACACTCAGAACATGTAGCTGGATTACAGAATTCGGCACGGCCTTAATTTGTACGTGTTTGTGGTAAATCATTCGGTTTTCATTACAATAATATGTTGTATCTACTGTATCTAAAGCACGAGTATAAACTACAGTGAACTCGCGATTCAACAGACTGAAAGGGGATAGGGCTAAGGGAAGACCTTCGTTTATGGCGAAAATCCGTTGCTGGAGGTCGCTGTAACTTTTACTGTGTGTGAAGTGTATCATTGATTCAAAGTGTTATCGAACTCATTATGTGCTGCATAAATACGTAACAAACCAGTCTAACGGTAACGTCACGAGTAGATAATTCTAGAAAAACCGATGCTGATTCAGCAGAGCATCAAATTAGTCAATTGAGTCGTTTCAAGCTTTAGAAAGAAGACGGTGGATGATGTAAATACCTTACTGTACTTATTTCATGGTAATGAATCGTAAAGCCTCTGCTGAGGCATTATACGGATGAATGACTATTTTTAAAGCTTGTTTTGTTCAAGTTTATACTATTGCTATGGGGACAACAGCTCTTTTATATTATACGAGGGGGTTTTGTACTGTAAGTTCAAACACATACAATTGTTTAATACCTGGGTGCGTCTTCATTTTTATTAGATACGCACGACATCTTATGAATCATGTAATACCTTTTGAACACGGCATGTTGTTATTATATACAAGCCACAATGAAATCATTATAAATTCACGTATTTAGTCAACTCGTTTCATGCAAGAAAATTCAACGTTCAGGTAAGCGAATCGAATAATAAAAAAAAACGTTCAAAAATGCGACAGCTAGATCATTTATCCCGAAAAAATAACGTGAATCGATAGGAATGTGACATTTACTGGTTCGGGTTAGGCTGCAATGGGGCATAACATTCTTCCTGATGTTGTTGTTTGGGGCAAGACATCATCATTCAGGGTAAGTAAGCCCCTTTACAAAGTTGACTTGCCGTCTGACTGCCTTTCAATAGCATAGGTATTTTCCGGAGTAATTATAAAACAAATTTGCCGTGACAACAAAGAATTAAAAAATGTGCAATAAAGATGTTCATTGTGCCCCTTATATTGTACAAAGTTTATCAAAATAATTTGCTCCAAATATCAGCTCTTTATTGTTTATTATTTTACGCTCTCGGCTTACTTCCAAATTATGAATCAAATTCCAAGGGATTACGGTTTCTGTCATTGCTTTGAAGATACTCGTGCGGTGTTTAGCTGGGATTATCCTATGCTGTTAGATAAAATAGAAAATTATGATATTATGTAATGAAATTATTTTAGTGATAGCAAATAAGATCACATTGCTATTAATATATAAAGCATAGACCTCCACATATCGAATTTCCTATTACAATACATTACAATGAATTCATACAAAATTATTGTGATTAAGAAGCGTTTCGAAAAGCCTATAACCTCCAGCTTACTGGAAACAAAGGAGACAAAGGCACGATGAACAAGAGAACGTTGACAATGGACAACGGAGGTTTCAACGACCAATGTAACAAAAATAAATGGTTGTTAAAATGACAACAACAGCCTGACAACAAGAGACTAAAAATCAAGTCACACAGGGAACTTAAAAGCTTTCGGATAAAGGTAATATGAATGACCAGTGACCAGATAGGATGTAAAATGCTGTTGTTTCTAACAGGGTCGAAATTTATTACTGGTATTTATTGTAGTAATCCATCAAATGAGTTAAATATTGCGAAGCGTGTAAAGAAATAATCGTCTTATACACGTAATATATGAATTTATTTAGCAGTAACTTGTACTTGTAACTTGTATATAACTGGTTAACATCTGCTGTCTAGCTCAAGTATCAATACTTTCCCATGATGCAACGTTGCATGAAATATATGGTCACGATTTAGAATTAGAACAACAGTTTGTCAGTGTCACCAATCTGTGTGGTCATTATAAACAGAACGTGAGCATCAGCGTGTTTGAACTTGCGTACAGCTTTGATTCCACTGTATACAATCGGTTGACTTGCTAGAGTCGTGTTTCACATCGCTATAAACATTCCATAATGTCCAGCTATCCTCAGAGAAACCGAAACTAGAGAACTTACTTACTTTTGAGGTTGAGAGCAGTCAACTTTTTTGTGACTCTGAATCATTATATCTCAAGAAATCTCTGTGGACCATATTGGTAACCATAATTGCTATTTCAGAAAAACAACATGTGTATATGTTATCAATTTCACTGGTAACCGTCGATCACCGCCCACTTGTGGCAGATAATACTGAAACCTGCAGTATCCGAAGTGCTGCATGCACCACATGTGCCAGAATTACCAGCTAAATACTGCTGAACCATCATAATAGATACCGCTGTACCATACTGACATGTTGGCTGCATTCGTAGTAACGAAGATGTTGTGCGACATTGAAATCGTAAACATAAAACGACAAGTGTGGCGAAGATGTGGAATTTAGTATGGTACATCAGTAATTAGTATGATTGCACAGAAATATTGAGTATTTAGCTGGTACTGATGATACAAGTGGTACTGCTGGTACTGCTTGCTCCACTAGGTTAGGGTAAGGAACAGAGTTACGGTAGGTAAAAGTAACACGATTGCGCCACCCAGAGGTCGACTTTGATCGTATATAATTCGTTCTTGCACTTATATTCACACTAAAGCGACATTCAAAGTTTGTAAATGGTTTGTGTTTCAGAGGCTCACACTACCTTTCACCCACAATGAACCTTGTGTTTACAAAATAAAATTCAACTTCATTCCCAGTACTTCTGTATTTCTTCCTGAATTTTGGAAAATGAATAGTGCAGGAAATCATTGCTGGATTGTTAAGGAAACAATATTCAAGTTTTTTGATGAGTCCCAAAACAGGCGAGTTTCAATTGGTGTTATTTCCTATTTCAACTTTCTTATAGTCAGACTTGCACGCTACCAGCATGGTCCGTAATTTAGCCTTCGGTGTTTTTGTCTTGGTATTCCTGTATTTCAGTTTATTACCAGGTGAAAAATATGGGTTCTACTATAGTTTACCTCATTTTTCGGGGATTGGATTGTGATGTTGGGACTAGGGGTTGAATTTTTTTATGAAAGGAATAAAAATGATTCAAATATGACTTGAGCATGAACCTGTCCCTAACCTAAAACCCCTAGAGATGAGGTGGACTGCTTACTGAAGTAGCCCTAAAAAATGTATTAGTAGAAAGTTCTAACTGAGAAGCCTAATACAAAATATTGCTTGATAGGATTGAGCAGTTCGCAATGTTATAAGATGGAGGACCGAGTCGAGAATAATCGAACATGCAGAAAACCTTGCCTGCGAGACAGCGATTGCAGGAGCCCGAATAAGAATTGCCATTGTGATGACTACTGCGGAATGTCTTGCTTTAATGAAGGTAGTAAAACCTCAGAAGTAGTGAGGGGGGGTTGATGAATGGGGCAATGGTAATATGAGACATTATTTCAATTCAGGTTGATAGTATGAAGATTTCTATGAGATGGGAATGTTGTAAAAATTTAAGAACAAATATAGGGAGTGGTATTTTATAGAAAATTAAGATGGTAATATTGTGACCAGTAGTAGTGTCATTTGCCGTTAACACCATCACATTATGTCTGTAAGTACATCTATGAAACGATACATTACTGAATTTTGTGTAAAGATGCTGAATGCGGGGAACCGGAACAACTAGCAAATGGTTCAGTGCGTCGTACACACATACGTTATAAGGGATTTGCCATTTACAAATGCAACAATGGTTATTTTATGGATTCTGGAACTTACGGAAGAAAGTGTCGGTCAGACAAGAAATGGAGTGGAACTCTACCAGTTTGTAAAAGTAGATTATAAATTCGTATTTTTTATATCCACATTGATCATTTCTGACGTACTTGATAAATTTGAATTATATCCAATAAAAAAGATAGGTTGATTACCGTACACTTGCACCCCGCCTAAAGCTGTGCCAATTTGCACTGTTTCGCTATATCCCAGTGTTCTAATGATTCATTTGATATGTTCAGTTTGTCATCCTCAGTAATTTAATTTCCATATACATTTAAATATATGAGAATATTCTATCGTATTAGGAAGAAAGTTTATGCTTGTATCACTAAGAGACCTTGGCTTGAGAACTCATCTCATATACACCGATGTTACTTTGATTGGTTTATGGAGGCATGCATTTCAATTTTTACCTGAAGTATGAGGCAATTCCAATTTTCTTTCTTTTGCAGGGGGTTGCTCCGTACCAGAAAATCGAGGATTTGCTTTTGCTAAGACTCCTGGAAATGGATTCAAAATTAGTCAAGTTATTCAATTCGCATGCAGACCAGGTACATGAGCACTATCGAGAATAGAGAATTTGAAATTCTTGGAGATTCAAGTCTCAAACCTTTCGAACAATGTGACCTCCCGAGTTTTGTAGTTTGGTGGCACATAATATCTGTGTCGTAAGCAAAGTGAACAACGTGATAATTATTGTAATAAATTGTGTGCTTCGATAAAATTATTATTCTTTGTTTTTAACCAGGTTACTGGATGGGAGGATCCCCAGACTCTACATGCTTAAGCGACTTAACTTGGACAACTCCAACATTTCTTTGTAGCAAGCAAATGTGTTCGAGTTTGAGAGTATCAAAAGGAGAGATTGAGTACACGAAGGGACTGGAAGTTGGGACGAGAGCAACTGTTCACTGCGATCGTGGTAACTATTAATCTGCTTTTTTTTCTTTGCTAGTTGTGCTCATTGATATTGTACAGGTACCAGATTCTGTTTTGTCCACCTTTTTATTGTGTTTTTGTCACGCGATAGACATATGATTGTCACACAATCTAATCGAGGTCCATCGTATATGTAAGTGCTGAGAAAGCTTATTTGTTATTGCGCCTTTCTCTACACCAGTGGTACCCGGAGCCACTTGGCTCCCTAACGGAGGAATTTAAAATTCCTGGGGGAAAATTAGCCTAAGTGGGGAATTGGGAAAATAATTTCTAGGTGTTTTTTCCTGTTCATGCAAGGTTTGATGTTATCAGGGCTACATAATAGTTTTCTAGAATTTAGATTTACCTACCAGCCTCGAGTTGTAATGACAAATGACTATTAATTCTCCAGCACAAGGCTCAGGGTTCTAATGAAAGTTGTATGAAAATTTGTAAACACGTGGTTGATTTTTTTGTTCATTTGTTCACTGTAATGATCAAGCGTCTGGGGTAGGTTAAGGAAGAATAAGGAAAAAACGTTGAGAACCTCTGCTTTACACTCGACCATTAACCATAATAAATATTCCTCTGGTTTACTGGCATTGATTTGCTCGAATGAAAAGCGATGCATGATTTAACAGTAAGAAAATTCAGGACGTTATATATTTTATTTTTGTGCTGTTTTAGGTTATCAACCAGACACGGATCAAAATCTCTTTCTGTGTTTTCCTGGCGCGAGTGGGAGTCATTCAGGAAAATGGAAGGGAACTATCCCGGAATGTTTCAGTTGAGGCTAATTACTGTTCTATTATCTTGTGTTAAAATTGTATAGTTTATTTTACACATTTGCTCTGGCCAAATAGCGAAAATCAGTTTATAAGTTTAAAAGTTTCATTTTGACTTTTGTGGCAAAGTAAGGATGACATGCTTACAATGAGAAATGATGAAAAATGAGAATTCGCAACCTTAATTGATTTAATCTATTTTTTTTTTAAAGCCGCTGGAGCCTAGATTACTTAATTGGCAGTGCTTCTTTATGTATGCGTAGTAAACATAAAAATAGGTCATACACATGATCATTGTTGCCAATTAAATTAAACTAAATCAGTGATGTAATATACCATTAAATAATGTTACCAATAAACCATTAAATTTTCTACTGGAACAGTTTTCATTAATCTCTTTAAACAATTTTTCCAGTTATGAATTGTCGACCTCCTCCTGTCCTCGACAACGGATCGATCGAAGACTATGGACAAGAATATGAATATGGCGTGAAAATCTCATATAGATGTAACACTGGATTTAAAATTATAGGACCAAGTTCCGGAACTTGTGATGATAAAGATTCTTGGGGAGAACATCCAACCTGTGAAGGTAAAGTTCCAACTTTTATCTATTTTAGCCCAATTCAATAAATCTTCAAACGCCTTTCAATTCACTACAGTTGATGCTGATTGCAGTTTCGAATATTCAAGGACCCCTCTCTGCGGTTATACAAACCCACATGGTGGCTGGGTTCGTGTTCTTGAAATGCATACAAGGACAAACCTGTTGGGTAAAATTATTTTTCCCTTTTCCATGAAGTTGAAATGCAGTAGTTCCCCTGTATCCATGGAGGAGATCTGTGAATAGTAGAAAATCATTTTATAACGTTATTTGAGACTACGGTACATGCATACAGTAAAGTTTATTAGATAAATTGAAGCACATTAAGACATTGCGATATAAAATCATTTAAAAGAATATCTTCACCTATTGCGGGTACTAATAAGCTTCATTGTTGTTGCCGCAATGATCCATGGTGACGATAATACAACGATACTGCACAATGTCTAGGATGATAATGTCTAGCTTAGAAAACACATCTACTGTAACAAATGCGGACAGCTCCATTCTGCTGTTTTGACTGCACGATAGAGTAAGTTTTCTATATTATGTGAGACTAACAGCTTAATAAATTGAACTGATGATGGTTCGCTAAAGAAGCTTGTTAAATTTTTTTTCAAGTTTCAATTTTTTTTGCACCTGGAAACCACGGATACAGTGGGACTATACTGTACTTCTATGAAACAGATTATTTTGCGAACTATTCCAGAATAGCAAACTGGTTAAATAAAGAATTAATGTCAATTTCTTATTATTCTTATTTGAAGGTTATATTGCGAAATCTGACAGAAATGGCGCCAAACTCGTGTCTCCATCCATCCCATCTTCATGGACGGAGAATGAAAAGATTTGTTTATCGTTTCATTATAAATTATCAAGTTCAGCAAATTTAGCAGTAAAATCTGGCACGTGGGTATCATTAGTTATTAGTTGTCGAAATTCTGTATCTAGATTTTTTGATTATTCAACTATGAATAATCTTTTGATAACATATCTTGCTGCAATGAACTAAAGTTTAAATACATCACTAATTCCAACTTATTTCAGAAATCGATGGGAAACTCACCAACATGAATTAAAAAATACATGGTTGAATGCTGCAATTAACTATGACATGCGATCAAATTTTCAAGTTTATTTTGAAACGTTCTCTAGAAGTGTCGAGTTGGATGATGTCAAAGTTATGAAAGTGCAATGCGGTGAGTTGAAGTTTTTTTTATCTTAGTACTAATTGAACAATCTGGGGTTCGACACATTGCTATTGGTTAGTGGATCAGATGATAAGGAACCAAAATCATAGGGCACAGGCAGTTCTCAGGGATCAGTTTCTCTTTTCTAGTATTTTCTGTTGTCCAGCAGCAGCCGGGTTCTGGTCAATATTGTTGTACATGATATTTTAGTTGGAGATTACCTATAGATAAAATAAACAGATTTTTCCATATATATTGAGTTAATAATAGATTTCCTTTTTCAGATGATAATTGCAGAAATGAAGGATGCCTCAATGGTGGACATTGTGTTAATAGAATCAACGACTACACTTGCTTTTGTTCAAATGAATTTGTAGGAAGAAGATGTGAGATCGGTATGATGGAATATTTTTTCTCAAGTTATTGTAGAGATTGTTCTCCAAACTATCTAGGTATCCATCAGTGTGGATAGTTAATATATACTACGTTTCCATTGCCAAATTATCGGTACTGGCCAGTCCGATAATTGCCATATAAGGAAGTGACGCAAATGACGCACGGCAAAGACGTGACTTTTTCGGTACTTTGCCTGTACCTCANAGGAAGCTAACATTACACTGCTGTGCAATTTACTGTTTGAGGTATGTTGTCTCACCGGGCAGTAATACCGTAATTCTCGTTCGACGCACGGGTACTTAAAAGTGGCAATGGAAACGCAAGCAATTTTAGTACCTCGGGGAATCCCCAAAGTACCGATAATCCAAGTACTGATAATTTGGCAATGGAAACGTAGTAAATATAGCATCATGGTCTAGAAACTAGATGGTGTTTTTCACTACTTTCTCAAATACTGAGAGCTAAAAGTGCTAACAAGCTAAAGGTTCGAGATTAATGTCAAGTGATGCTGTGATTATGTAGTAACAATAGTATTCTTTTTGCTAGGTGCAGAAGTTTTTGTTTGATGCTTGTTGCCAGTTTATGGTATACGTCATGTACTTATATTGCTTAACATTTAGTTCCAGGAACTGGTATAGCTTGTAGTTTTATAAAATCTTGCTGTATATTTTCTTATGCAATGGTCGAGATGAAACATCTGATGTATGATCAATGGTCGATATTATTACTAACAAGTTGATTCTTAATTTCCAGATACTAAATGTGCACAGCCTCCTTCCAGTATTACAAATGGTCGGTTGCTTGAAACATCCGTGATTCCTCTGCCGGAGACTAGCATCAATTATGAATGCATCGATGACAGATACAAATTCATAGGGAGACGGTATGAACCACGAAAACTCACGGTAACTTGCAGACAATCAAATTCGGGTCGGAGTTCATGGTCACCAGATCCGAGTAGACTCGGTTGTGAAGGTAAGAATTATTATACAAATGCTCTTCTCTAATTTATAAACGTTCAGCCCAAAGTTCAAATTCCATTTGTTGTGTTCCAAGTTATAGCGGTTTTCCGCAATAGGTGAATAACTTTAACACTAAATTCTTCTCAAATTGGAACAACCACACTTCGAAGATATTTGATGATAAAATGACAAATATTGTTAAATAAATTATCTAGTTTTGCTCTTAATCTAATTATTTTCTTCTTTCAGAGGTAACATGCAGCAATAGGGAATTGCACACTACGCATTCCCGCATACTAGACAACATTTACCGAATAGTTGTGTGGTATATATTCAACTCAATCTCCATTAAATGCAACAGTGGGTACGAATTTGATGGAGGAGCTAAGCAGCTCACGACAGTATGCCAAAGCTCTGGAAGATGGAACCCTGCTGTTACAGATTGTCAAAGTATGTGATTACCATGTTTATTTGAATATTAGACGCCCTCGATTATAAGATGCAGAAATAGAATGCATAAAACACCAACTTTCATTTTTTAAAATTAAACAAAATTTACACTATTTGAGCTACACATTACAATTGGATGGAAAAAAGTAATTAGGATGTCAAAGAATTAGCTTGATCACAGATACTACTGGGTCCTATTGACATAAAGACCGCCTTATTCAAACGTGAATAATCTACCAGTGTAAGGTAACATCATGAATACACACTGTAGGGGAAAAAAATGGAAAAATAAGCAAGCGAATGAATGAAATAATGCGTCAAGTGAAGAATGAGATAATTAGCTTATGATATGAGGGGGAAAAAATAAGAAAAACAACACAAGCATCACACGGGTTTTATGCTTAGGTGTATTGCAATGCATTCTAAAATAAATGCCCCCCTCAAAATAAGACCGAGAAAAGGTTTGAAAAATAATTATAAGACATGTCTCAACATAATCTCGGACACTCCTTCTTCTAAAATGTGTTCTTCTTCTAAAAAGCTCAAATACTTGCTAGCGTATTGTTCAGAATTGATTTTACTAACATTTTGCAGGAGTTCAATGTCCACCCTTGCGAATCGACAATAGCAGGATTACAAAAGGTAATTCATACGGTGATACAGCAAGTATTTCCTGCAATACTGGATTCAAACTCGTTGGGGAATATCAGTTGCGTTGTCGAGCCGATGAAACGTGGAGCCATCCATATCCTCATTGTCAAAGTAAGTATCGATGCACTACCATTAGTCCAACCAGGCATCCATTCAGATCATAGACCTCAGAGGGGTCTTACCTCAATTGTATAATTTAAGGGAAGCATTACCGACCTTTATGGGTCACAGCTTTCTAAAATAAAAAAATTCAAAAACATACATATTAGGAAATTCATAGTAATGTAATTTAGTGTTTTTGGTGGCACCTTTTTTTGGCAAAATCTGTTTTTGAAATTCCATGTTGGCAATATTTTAAAATACAGTGGTGCCTGGTACTTTGCACCGCCCTAACTTTGTATGTTCAAGACTTTGAATTTAAAGAGATATTTGAATTGAGTTTTTATTGATAGGAAACTCCAGTAGTGAACCTGCAATAATTGTTTGTTTTAAATCCTAGGAAATACTTGCATACGACCTGATTCTCTTAACAATGCTGTCGACGACGAAAAATATTCCAGTGATAAAACATTCAACTACGGAGATGAGTATAGGTATCCTGGATGTCGACATGGTTATATACTGACAGGAACAAGGATCAGATCGTGCCAGGAAGATAGAAACTGGTCTGGCGAGGCACCTTACTGTAAAGGTGATATAAATTTACCATAGTAAACTAGCATTCAGCAAGCACAGTGCATGTAGTAGATGGTAGACGGGGCTCTCAGTTGAAAAACATCTTGATTTTTATCAATAATTGGAGGGTGATCTTCAGAAATTTGCAAAGTACTTCATGGACTACAAGGGGATAGTTTTCCTTAATTTCANGCAGGGATAATGGACAATGGTCAGATAGAGCCGACTGTGTGTGTAAGTTGACTTTATTCAAATCACGATTACACAATAAAGCCACATATATTTAACCTTCCTCTTATTTTAATCGAAAAAGAAAAAATTGTTGACATTGTAAGCTACAAAAATTGATTATGTATGAACACAAAATATCGCATACATTTCCGGTTTATACGCTCATGCATAGTTAACAATCGTAATGCACAGTACACACAAGTAGCTATATATTTACACAAAATTAACCAGTTCAATGACAGAAATTCATAATATTTTCTCTCACTTAATATACAGCTGTATTTTGTATGTTCAATATTATCATTTTTTCATGTAAAATAGTGTGACTTATCAACGGGTACAGGGGCGTAGCCAGGAATTTTGAAAGGGGGGGGGTTCTGAAATTTCTAAATGCCAAGTTAATTGTCAATCGCCGTATAACGACGTGAATTTGTTAATAAATCGAAGGCAACATTGCAGTTAAATTGAAAGATTACGTTTAAAGCGTTACCTTGATGAATAAATAGAATTTTTTTTTAAATTTTTTTTTTTTTAAAAGGGGGGGGTTCCGACCCCCAAAACCCCCCCCTGGCTACGCCCCTGAACGGGTATATACAGTACTCAAGTTCCACAATATCTATATTAACATATTCAAATATTGTAATTTTCAGCTCCAATAATATGCTACTTCAGTTCTCTTCCTCATTGGCTCTCTGTGGAGAATTCCCATTTAACACGAATCCTGGCTCATAATGCCATCACAGTAACATGTACACAGCCAGAACAAGCGATCGTTTATAATGATACATGGGTCAATTCACTGCAGATTATTTGTCAAGGAGGAAACCTGTGGAAGCCGAATATTGCAGCGTTACGTTGTGGTATCGTTTTTTTTTTTTGTTCCATTAATTTTTCAATATTATCATAAGACTCAAAAGTACACCCACCCAAAAGTAATCACATAATAAATCGATTCATAAAGCTGAAATTGGGAAGGAAGGGGTAAACACTATTAAACTGGAAACTGAGAAATGGGGAATATCGTTCCCCCTATTTTCACCCCAACCTACAACTAGATTCATTACTGCTCAGAAATCAGTTTGTTTCTCCTAATAAATAACAAAACATTTCAGTACAAGCCAAGAACTGCAGCAAACCAGAGAAGCCTGATCGAACAGTATTCATTAATAATGATGAAATAGCGATGATGCATGATGAAATGAAGATGACATTTTCCTTTGGAACAATTCTTCGATTTCAATGCATGCAAGGATTCATCCCAAGTGGCGATAATATCACATGCATGAATAATGGACAATGGTCAAATAAAGCTGACTGTGTGTGTAAGTCATGTTTTATGTAATCGATAATAAAGGTAATATTCCTATTAAAGCACAGTTCCTTAAATGCGATGCAGTATCTATCAACAAACATCATAAAAATTGAAAATACGAACGAACCACAGCTACTTTCTTGAAAATTTCTTAAATAAAATAACAAATGCATGATAATGTCAATTGTTACAAAATTATCATTATAGATGAATACATTATGTCACATACTTTTGCCATTTGAGCCATTTTCCGTCCATGAGCATTTATTGACCCATGTTAGTTAAATATTTACACAAAATGAAGGGGATCTATAACAGAAACTCAATGTATTTTGTATGTTGTGATTTCAGGTGAAAAAGAGTGATTTATTAACGGGTTCACAAGTTCCTCAATATTTATCTTAACGCATTCGAATATTGTGTTTTTCAGCTCCAATATGTTTCTTTAGTTCTCTTCCTGATTGGCTCTCTGTGGAGAATTCCCATTCAACACGAATCCTGGCTCCTAATGACATCACAGTAACATGTAAACAGCCAGAACAAGTGATCGTTCATAATGATATATGGGTCGATTCACTGCCGATTGTTTGTCGAGGAGGAAACCTGTGGGAGCCGAATATTGCAGCGTTACGTTGTGGTATTGTTTTTTTTTTATTATAGATTTTTAATACAGTGGAACCTCGCAGCACAAATTTAATTCGTTCTTAGACCGAGCTCGTATTATAATTTACTCGTAAATTTTGCAACTATTCCCTCAAGACTTAAAAACCTGTTTTGGTATAAAGTTTGCCATTCACCCTACATGCACACATCAACATAATTACTTAATAAATCTGAATTGGAAGATATTCAACTGTTAGTAGGTTACTACAATGTATCATAACCCACAAACCCCAAACACTCAACCTCCTTCATTTAGAATACCTTCATTTTATAGATAACCATTCATACGCCATAAAACAAGGCTGAATTTTCATTCTTTCCATCTTCAGATTTTTCATGCTACCCACCAGATAATCCACCGAATGCTATGTTGCAACAAAATACTACGAAGGATGGATATATTTTTGAGGAGAAGTTGAATTTCGTTTGCAATCAAAATTTCACTCAAGTTGACTCTGACCAAATAATTTGCCAAAGTAATGGAACTTGGTCCTTCAGTTCCGGATGCAAAGGTGAGCTGTCATGTAACGGTCGGTCTTAGCATTAATTTTTAAACCTTGTTATTCATAAATAATATTATATAACCAATAATATACATATGATATGTTCAATGTTACTCGATATTACCTCGATAACTTTTTTATGAAAATAATTTTAAAAAGTCACCAAGGTATATATAACCTTTGAGTCTAAACCTTAACAAGATAGGGTGCTATAGAGTAGCATGATTTACGTTGGCAGTGAAGTAATTTTCAATTAACATAGGCAATATACAGTTATTTCACTTTCAACTAGAGGATTTGTAGTCGAATGTTTTGTGTACTCACTCCACAGCCCTTATAGTATAAACCATTTTTTACTATCAACCAAGGTTCTTGTGACAACCGTTGTTTCACTACCGGACCTCCATGTGGATGTGATTCAAACTGCTCCACATCTGAGACCGGATGTTGCGATGATTATGAAACGCAGTGTGGTAAATAATCATGACATGTTGTTAAATTCGGCATATTATGTCTTTATTGACTTATTATTAACAGTTACTATATCCTTAAATCCAAAATAAACAGCAATGTATAGTGTTGTAAACAATAGGACATAATTACCTACTGTGATATCATGTAAGCATAAAGTAAACTAGTTGTAATACGTCTTTAGATATTGTCTCTTAATGTCACGTGGCTAGTGATAAAGTCCTTAATTGAGGAGTACCTGTGCTATATATTTGGTGGTGATAAAATATGTTAAAAGCATCTTTATTATACTATTGTAATAGTATCATGTATTTTCATTGTCATTGATCAATATTTCATAAAATATATTCACAATATTAAAGTTCAATAAAATAATTAAGATCCATGCAATTATTGGGTTATTGATATTCAATTTATAGAAATTTATATAATGTTGTACGACATTAAAAACCTAGAACCTCGAGTAAAACGTAAAACGACAAGTGTGGCGAAGATGTCATCTACAGCAGCATTTAGTATGGTACATCGGTATTTAGTATGATTTTACGCCAGTATTGAATATTTTACTGGTACTGATGATACAAGTTGTACTTCTGGTACTGCTGGATTCATTGGGTTTTGTGTCAGGGACAGAGTTAGGTAAAAGTTGCACGATTGCGCCACCCAGAGGTCGAATTCGATTGTATATAATTCGGTCTTGCACCTATTTTTACCCTGGAGCATCCTTCAAAGTTTGAAAATGATTTGTATTTCAGAGGTTCACTACTAACTTACACCTACAATGATCCTAGTTTGTACAAATTAATTCAACTTTATTTCCACACATTGGAGATACTGATTAGTTAGAGCAGGGCTTCCCAAACTTTTTTTGCTTGCGACCCCTTCAAATTTATTAAAAATTTTCCGCGATCCTTTATGTTTAACAGTGATGAACAGTTCAAATATACATGTGACAAAGTTGCACTATAGTGGTGTTTACTTCGAGTCCACAACTCAGTTAAGATTTAGGTTTTGCGCTAGTATCAATAATTGCTTTTCGAAGGTCAGAAAAAGTATAATTTATATAGATGTAGTACTTTGTGTGAAATTTTGCGACCCCTAAATCTCGTCGGGCGACCCCTCGCTGGGTCGCGACCCCCAGTTTGGGAAGCCCTGAGTTAGAGCATATTCAGGATTTGGTCAATGTCATGTTACCAGGGTCGGAATGGGCAATTTCCAGTTGTCCAGTTCCTGAATTTTGGAAAATGAATAGTGCACACAGGAAATCATTGCTGGATTGTTGAGGAAACAATATTCAAGTTTTTTGATGAGTCCCAAAACAGGCGAGTTTCAATTGGTGTTATTTCCTATTTCAACTTTCTTATAGTCAGACTTGCACGCTACCAGCATGGTCTGTAATTTAGCCTTCCGAGTTTTTGCCTTGCTATTCCTGTATTTTACTTTACTACCAGGTGCGAGAAAATATACTATAGTATCTAGTTACTTTAGTATGAGGTGTACCTCATTTTTCGGAGTTTGGATTGCGATGAGAATTGGGGCTAGGGTTGAAAAAAAATTCAAAAGAGAAATTATTCAAATATGACATAAGCATGGGCCTGTCCCTAACCTAAATATCCAGAAATAAGGTGGAACAGCATGCTAAAGTAACCCTTAAATGTGTTAGTAGAAAGTTCTAACTGAGAAGTCTAATACATAATATTGCTTGATAGGTTTGAGCAGTTCGCAATGTTATAAGATGACGGACCAGCTTGAGGAAGGTTGGACATGCAGAGAACCTTGCCTGCGAGACAGTGATTGCAAAGGTCCGGAAAAGAATTGCCATTGCGATGGCTACTGCGGAATGTCTTGCTTTGACATAGGTAGTAACCATCAGAAGTAGTGAGGAGGGGGTGATGAATGGGGCAATAATAATACGAGACATTATACCAATTCAGGTTGATAGTTAATAGTATGAGGATTTCTATGAGATGGTAATGTTGTAAAAATTTAAAAACCAAACGGGAAAAGGGGAATTTCAATTGATATGCTGTTCAATAAGGACAATAATATAGAGATAATCTTGCAAAATCTACTAAAGGAAATATGCTTGGTAAAGCACTCCTCCCCTCCTTAAAACCATTATCATAATTTGAGAGTGATATTTTGGTAATAATCGCAATCGCTGCATACAAAGGTTCAGCGTGAAAGTAGTCGAAACATTGATCAGTTTTGCATTAATTCAAATGCCACTTGCACCAAGCATCGAACATGGTACAAGGACCGACAATGGTGTATAAGTAGACGTACCAAATATTCTGATCTACTTTATGTTATCTATCATTCCCTAATTTACCTATCGACATTAAAAACCTAGGCTTGAAAACTCATCCAATGCTACTTTGATTGGCTTATGGTTCTATGTTTTTTATTATCTTAGTACAGGTTGAACCTATCTAATTTGACAATCTGGGGACCGACACATTGCAATTCGTTAGTGGATAAGGTGGTGAGGAACCAAAATCTATTTACTTAGCAATTGAAAGAATTTGTGATAAAGTCCAATTAATTTCATGTATCCAACTATATTTTATACTTTCAGGATGTCATCCTAGAGAGGCAGATGATGATGCAAACTCTTTTATATTGAGCTTTGTTTTATTATATGTATGTTGTTAAGAATGAACTGAAAATAACATGGGTTGGACATAGGACACAAGGAGTTCTCACAGTGGCTAGTTTATCTTTTTTAGTATTTTTTGTGGTCCAGCAGAGGCCGGGCCGGGCCTGGTCAATATTGTTGTACATGATTTTTTAGCTGTAGATTTTCAAAAGATAAAATGAACAGATTTTGCCAAATATTCGGTTATATATAGTTTATTCTTTTTTCAGATGACAATTGCAAAAATGGAGCATGCTTCAATGGTGGACATTGTGTTAATAGAATCAACAACTACACTTGCTTTTGTTCAAATGGATTTGAAGGAAAAAGATGTGAGATCGGTATGATGGAATATTTTTTCTCAAGTTGTTGTAGAGATTGTTCTCCAAACTATCTAGGTATCCATCAGTGTGGATAGTTAATATAGCATCATGGTCTTTCATTACCTTTATTCATGACACAAAAATAATATTCAAAGGATATAACAGAAATATCTGACAGAAATGACTATGAGTACATATAGTTAGAAATTAGATGATGTTTTTCACTACTTTCTCAAATACTAAGAGAGCTAACAGTGCTAACAGGCTATAGGTTGGAGATTAATATCAAGTGATGCTGTGATTATGTAGTAACAATAGTATTCTTTTTGCTAGGTGCAGAAGTTTTTGTTTGATGCTTGTTGCCAGTTTATGGTATAAGTCATGTACTCTTATTGCTTAACGTTTAGTTCCAGGAACTGGTATAGCTTGTAGTTTTATTCAAATCTTGCTGTATATTTTTTTATGCAATGGTCAAGATGAAACATCTGATGTATGATCAATGGTTGATATTATTACTAACAAGTTGACTCTTAATTTTCAGATACTAAATGTGCACAGCCTCCTTCCAATATTACAAATGGTCGGTTGATTGATGAATCCGTGATTCCTCTACCGGAGACTAGCATCAATTACGAATGCACTGATAACAGATACAAATTTGTAGGGAGACAGTATGAAACACGAAAACTTACGGTAACTTGCAGACGATCAGATTTGGGCCGGAGTTCATGGTCACCAGATCCGAGTGGACTCAGTTGTGAAGGTACAAGATATTATACAAATCTCCGACTTATGAACATTCGGTGATATGAGCCCAAAGTTCAAATTTCTTTTGTTGTGTTCCAAGTTATAGCGGTTTTCCGCAATAGGTGAATAACTTCAACATTAACTTCTTTTCAAATTGGAACAACCACACTTCGAGGATATTTGATGATGAAATGACAAATATTGTTAAATAAATTATCCAGTTTTGCTTTTAATATAATTTTTTTCTATTTAGTGGTAAAATGCAGAGATGAAGAATTGCACCCAACGCATTCCCGCATACTATACAACATTTACCTAACAGTTGATTGGTATATATTCGACTCAATCTCCATTAAATGCAACACTGGGTACGAATTTGATGGAGGAGATAAGCAGCTCACGACAGTATGCCAAAGCTCTGGAAGATGGAACCCTGCTGTTACAGATTGTCAAAGTATGTGAATACCATGTTTATTCGAATATTAGACGCCCTCGATTATAAGATGCAGAAATAGGATGCATCAAACACCAACTTTCATTTTTTTAAATAAAACAAAATTTACACTATTTGAATTACACATTACAATTGGATGGAAAAAGGTAATTAGGATGTCAAAGAATTAGCTTGATCACAGATACTACTGGGTCCCGTTGACATAAAGACCGCCTTACCGATTTATTCAAACTTGAACAATCTAACAGTGTAAGGTAACATCATATATACACTCTGGAGGGAAATAAAATAGAAAAATAAGCAAGCGAAGGAATGAAATAACACGTCAAGTGAAGAATGAGATAATTAGCTTATGATATGAGGGGGGAAAAAATAAGAAAAACAACACAAGCATCACATGGGGTTTTATGCTTAGGTGTATTGCAATGCATTCTAAAATAATTAAACGCCCTCAAAATAAGACAGAGAGATGTTTGAAAAATAAATATAAGACATGTCTAAACATAATCTCAAACACTCCTTTTTCTAAAATGTGTTCAAAAAGCTCAAATACTTGCTAGCGTATTGTTCAGTATTGCCTTGACTGACGTTTTGCAGGATTTCAATGTCCGCCCTTGCGAATCAGCAATGGTAAGATTAGAGAAGGTTATTACGAAGATAGTATTATTATTTCCTGCAATACTGGATTCAAACTCGTAGGGGAATCTGAGTTGATTTGTCGACCCGGTGGAAGGTGGAACTTTCGATATCCTCGTTGTGAAAGTAAGTATTGATGTACTACCATTAGTCCAACCAGGCATCCATTCAGATCATAGACCTCAGAGGGGTCTTACCTTAATTTTATAATTTAAGGGAAGCATTACCGACCTTTATGGGTCACAGTTTTCTTTTTAAAAAAAAATTTAAACAAACATATTAGGAAATTCATAGTAATGTAATTTTGTGTTTTTGTTGGCACCTTTTTGTTGCAAAATCTGTTTTGGAGAATCAAGGTTGGCAATATTTTAAAATACAGTGGTGCTTGCTACTTCGCATCCCTAACTTTGTATGTTCAAGACTTTGAATTTGAAGAGATATTTGATTGGGAGCTCGACTGATGCTTCCACGTTCTACTTGAGCAAATCGTTCACTAAGTTCGAGCAAAGTCTAACACGTGTATTTCAATAGGGATTTTGCTAGGACTATCAAATCAGTTCAAGCTAACCGATGTCGATGCTTCGTCTGTATTTAGGGCATTCAATTGTGTTATTTTTCTTAAAAATTTTTGGATTTGCTGTTTAAGCATATTGAAATGGGTTGGGATTGCTGTCTGGCAATAGATTAATTCATTTTTTCACAATTTTAATTTGAGATGATCGATTAGTACTTTGAATAATTGATTGATAATAGTTTTTATTGATAGGAAACTCCAGTAGTGAACCTGCAATAATTGTTTGTTTTAAATCCTAGGAATTACTTGCATACGACCATTTCCTCTTAACAATGCTGTCGACGACGAAAAATATTCCAGTGATAAAACATTCTACTTCAGAGAAAGGTATGAGTATCCTGGATGTCGACATGGCTATATACTGACAGGAACAAAGATCAGATCGTGCTATGCAGATAGGAACTGGTTTGGCCGGGCACCTTACTGTAAAGGTGATATAAATTTACCATAGTAAACTAGCATTCAGCAAGCACAGTGCATGTAGTAGATGGTAGACGGGGCTCCCAGTTGAAAAACATCCTGATTTTTATCAATAATTGAAAGGTGATCTTTTGAAATTTGCAAAGAACTTCCATTCTTTACGGACTACAAGGCAATGATTTTCCTCAATTTCGAACCATGCATTCGGCTTTCTGTGAATTTGCTGAACACTAAATCAAAATCGAACAATGATTCAATCCCTTCTTTTACCTTATATTGCATGCTTGCATGTCACAAGGTTCTTGTCACAACCGTTGTCACACTACCGGACTTCCATGTGGATGTGATTCAAACTGCTCCACATATGAGACCGGATGTTGCGATGATTATGAAACGCTGTGTGGTTAATAATCATGACCTGTTTTGAAATTCGGCATATCATGTCTTTATTGACTTATTATTAACAGTTACTATATCCTTAAATCCAAAATAAACAGCAATGTATAGTGTTGTAAACAATAGGACATAATTACCTTATGTGATATCATGTTAGCAAAAAGTAAACTAGTTGTAAAATGTCTTTAGATATTGTCTTAATGTCACATGGCTAGTGATAAAGTCCTTAATTGAGGAGTACCTGTGCTATATATTTGGTGGTGATAAAATACGGTCACTACAAGATTGAAAAATTTATCGGGTATTCTAAATAACATGATTTAGGAGATTTGGAATTGGGGTGATTGGAAATAACATATCTGGATGACGACATCTCTATTATACTATTCCCATATATTTTCAATTGTATTTCTTTGTCATTCATTAAAATTTCATAAAAATATATTCACATTATTAAATTTCAATCAAACAATGCATAAGTTATTGATATTTGGTTAAAATTTATAGAACAGGATATATATATTTAGCATTGCACCATGTCTTGATTATGCTCTAGTATATCTTGATTTAACTGTTAAAAACTTGAGAATAAGAAGAAATATAAGGTATTGCACGAACTGTATAGAAAATATAATACAGGACATAATAATATATTACAGTATTAAATAGACATTGTCCTATTTGAATTTGCAATGCAATAATCTCTTTAGCAACAGCCACATCTAGTCCCATAATTCAATGTTTTCATCTCTCTCCCCATCTGGCAGACGACACAAGGGCCACAGAAAGCAGTTTGGCAAGCATCTTCACAAACGGATCCCTGGAAATAATAAAAAGTGTTGGTGCAATTGAGAAAAGTTTGATAGATTGTATATCAACTTTCACGGCACGATCTCACCTGTATATTATGCTTCATTCTGAATTTAGTCCGCAGTAGAGAAAAGCAGCACCATCCTGCCATGCAGTTCTCATCCAATTTCATGGCGAGAGCTCCTGAGTAGCACCCGAAACAAAAGTGACCGCATAAGCCTGTAATAGAATATTGAATAGTACATGCCAGGAAAGAAGGTCAATCAGAAGAGGTAGTTTGTACCATATAGATAAGATATTAACCTTTTTTTAAGGCTAGTTTGGCCTATAAGTATAAACTTTGCACGACTTGACTTCCTTCGCATGCTAGTTTCAAGCTTTCTGCTCAAGACTGAATTATACTCAAAGGTTGTTCAGATACTAGTGTGTGTTATGACTGCATGTGTAAGAAAAGTCTGAGACAGTATCAAAATATTATACACCTTGGCCCAACCTATTTAACAATCGGTCAAGTGTGTCTTGTCAAATACTGTACAGTACTGTACTTACATATTTTGCAATCTACGCAGCAATTGCAAATTCCAGTTGTCCATAGACGTGGCAGATTGCTAAAGTACTGATCCACGATACTGGTAGGTTGCCCGGTTACTATCGTTGTTGCCGTGTTAGGTTGACCAGTGACTACCACTGCAGTTGGGCCGGCACACTGAGGGTACTGGATGGAAGGTGCGCCACCATATTGATTGTAATTGCTTGGTACTGGATCCTGATAAGCTGGAGGGAAGCCAGGAGTTGGAGGACCATAATTATGTGGCTGAGATAGTTGATTCTTTTCGTCCATGTTTAAACTTATAACTGAAACGTATGCCAGTAGTTAGAAAATATATTAACATAAATTTAACCACAAGTCAAACTGGAAGTGGTAAACTACAACATTTTTATACCTCCAGAAATTGATGTATTCAGACTAATTGTTCAATTAATTCGTGTAGATTTCTATGGAGTAACTGAATATACCAGACCATATAGTCAAGGTACAGTAAACTTTTCTAATTCTAAATTGGCTCTAGCACAGTATGGGGAGACACTCGGAACTAAACTGCTGTCAAATACACAAGCGAATATGATGGACCTAACCCATAGCTGAGGGTCTCACTATGCATAAACCGAAGAAGAATGTGCAGCCGCATTGTCACAAGATAAAATCACATGTCATGCAAGTAATGTTTGTTCTTTGTCCATTGAAATGCTTGTTTATCTGTTTACTTTACTCCATTTTAAGCAATCAATGGGTAAATAAGTTACTGAGCAGAGTAGACTGTTCAATAGTGGTTGTTTACTGTAATTTAGTTGTAAATTAACTACATTAGGCAGTAAGAGGAATAGCTCTTCATTGGTTCAGTGACTTCTGGACTTCAGTACACATCCTACATTACGAGTATTTTGATACTCTCATTGGAGTAGTGTGATTCAACTCCAAAATGGTAATTCGCTATTTAACTAATGTTTAATGGATATTTGATTGAGACATCTTGAATTTGGATCTTTTACTGTAGATACCAATTACACACTTCTGTAATAAATGTTTTATTCGAACTCTGAAAATTGAAATAACCCAGTACCACAAAAATAGGTATTTCAATCAGGCCACCTTCAACCTACAAGATATTCTTTTTTGAAACTAGTTATATAGCATAGACATCCACCACTGCAAAATGGTAAATTAAAAATACCGATTTTCATGTAATTGAGGTCAAATTCATGTTTCTTCATGACCTTGAAAGTGCTTGACAACGCTACATGGTGTAAAAGTCGATTGCAATTAAGTATAACATAATATATTCTCTACAGCTCTCATATACAGATACGTTACATAGTCTTTACCAATAATAATGGGTTTCAGAACGACCTATGTCTTCTAAATAGAATAAAAAGTAAAATAACATCAATTCAAATAAATGGGCCTATCACATAAAACTGATCATTTGATGTAAACATACAGTATATTGAATTTGGGTAATGCTTGCGTAGTTAGAACCAAGTATGCGTGCGTTCACATTGAAGATCAGATTTATATGACAGTACCTAGTTGGGCTATTTTCAGTCAAAGACAGAAGTAAGGTACCAGAAATCACAGAAATAAGAACTCAATCTCAAAAAGCATCACTTGTGCTACTGGGAGATAAAGATGGTGATTTTACTTGAATCAGATCCCCGTTTCAATTGACTTCGAATTCGCGTTCACGATATATTTTTTTACTTCGAATCGATTTTACTTATCGTGGAATTTGTAGGAGTTTCACTTATTTGGCAAATTGACGAAGATAGGGCAATGACGTTGAAATGTTGTGTCAGGAGGAAAACAAAGATTGGGTTATCAAATAACTGCATAATGAAGCATACAGTAGTACCTTATTGCACAATTCTTATACTAACATAGTAGATGTGTTCAATATGTACATAGTGGGATTCAAATTTTTTTAGTAACCTGTTCCCTTTATATTTTATATCCCTAAATTATTAGGTAGTGGAATTGATATAGAAAACTACTAAACTTCAATTTGAAGACAATTCAAGAACTGGTTGTAATTTCAGTAACCAGTCACATGAATTTATTTAATAATAATTAAATTAATATTTGTGCAATGTTGATGTAAATAGTGATATGAGATAAACAAGTAACATTTACTATACTATTTGGCATATGGATTTCTTGCAGGGATGGCCTCAGGAGCTGAGGGACTTAATTAAAAACTTTTTTTGTGGAGCCCCCAGTTCAAGAGCTAGATTTTATAATAGACCCAAAACCAACCCAGCAAGCAGTGCAAGGTTCTCCACTGTATTTGATTGTCTCGTAGAGATTATTTTAGTGAATAGTTATATTACACAGTAGGTATTTATCGCATTTCACCGTTTGTCTTGCGCAGAAAGTTTTCTAACTCCGAGCACTGTGATACTTACATAAAGGTAATATAAGGGTGTTCAAAAATAAACATATACGAATATCTGGAATTTATATCATGTTAACCCTTAGTTATGAATGTACCGACATTACAACGTTATTTTCAATGATTTTATTTCCATAGGTTCCACTGTTATTTCCGAATGAGGGTCGAGTTCCTTGTCGTCGTACTGCAATGACAGACTTGTACCGATCACTTTCGAGATTGAATATAGGGTCGATAGGTCAAGGGAAGAACCTGAATATTGGAATAAAATAAAACTGGTAAAATCTATGTTTTCTATGTACATTCACGAAAGTCATGAAGCTTGGGAGGCCCGGGCAATAGTTGTTTCTACTATTTTACTAACATACATATTTACTTGCCTGAGTTAGCAAAACAGCTTCGTTTGTAAAGCTTAGCTGTATCTAAGTTACACTCCGTTCCAAAGTTTTGCAATATAAGAGCTGATTCGTCAGACGCAAGACCGTCATGCCCCTCTATCGTCCTCAGATTGACTATGTGGAAACTGCATGGCAGGGAGGGTGTCCCGGACCTGTCGGCTGACCCAGGCAGAGGATCGAACTTCGTGTGATATGAATTTGAAATTTGTGTCGAGTCTAAACTTCTATAATTCATCGACCACATTGGATGCAGGATTTCTAGTAACGAGTGATGCGACACAATTGACGGGAAGTGATTTTCAGCTTTGATCTCCGGAGTGCCGGTCCAGCGCTCCACAAGAATGACAAAATGCTCGCACGTCAATCTGTTGTCCCTGACTCCCTGGCCGAGTCCGCGATTGTCATCCTGCATCAGGCGCCGGTCCAAAATGATCTCGATTCGACCTGGCATTAAAGAGGCGACACCACGGGGCTGGGCAGATAAGATGCTTAACCTGAATGGAGTAACAAGTCAGTCGATTGAAAGACAGGAGTAAATAGCAAAATATGAAGGCCATTCACAGGGCCCTCTTGTCCTGTAACAATGACCTAGTATAGCCCCGAAATCAAGACCTGCCTATGCACCAATTAATTCAACCCACCTGGTCTTATCATTTTGAATGAATGCCATCGTAGGCATGGGATAAAAATTCGCTTGCAACGGAATTTTCTTAAGTTGGGTTTTATGTTTCTGTATCTGAAAGCCATTGAGATCGGTGTAGAAAACGTTGTCACTATCCGCTACTTCAGGAGCGGTGACACGCATCGACATTTCCTTATTGTCGAAACCTTGACTGATGTCGACTTTATTTGTGACGTAGACACCGAGTGGCGAAACACCAATGTTGTTCGTGACATGGAGCGAAACTCTGGAAAAAAACATTATCTTTGATATAAAATCAAAACATATGGTCAGGTTTAGAAATCTTAACCTGAAAGCTATCATGACAAATTTCAAATTCAACCTGCATTTATAATGTCTTACGTGTGTTCTATGTTCCTGAATAACACTTTCACTTGTTTTAACAGAGGACCTTCCACAATGCGAACGAATGGACGGTCTGAATCTCCTACATAAGGGACGGCATGACCACTGGGGAGGAAGAGGTAAGCGCCTGATCGCTCTTTGCCCGCTTTAGTGTCATAAACTCCAAAGTCGATGTCGAGCTGAAATTATGAAATAATATATTGTTAGTTTGAAGTTTGGAAAATGAACTGTTAGAATAGAGATGAACTGCTAAAGATGACTGAGATTGGACGAAAATCATAAAAGGAAAAATAGACACAAAAGTTGACACCCTGTCAACGTAAATTAGAATTTCACTTCAGATTAGCACCTCATAGTATCAATTTAACTATACATTTATTTAATAATGACATGCTTGAATGAATGCTTGAACCTTTGTTTTAACTTTGTCTCTCTTCGTCTCAATATTTTTCAGCAGTCCATTCTTCGGAGAGAAGTAAGCGATCAACTGTTCATTTTCAATCGTAAAATCGTTCGGAGTCTCTTGCATTCGCGAGATCGAGAAGTGCTCGTTGTTTGGCAGTTTGGTAAACTCTTCTAGATTGATGAGGGTGGTTTTGGAATGTTGATTTGAAACCTCTGAGGAGAATCTACAAAGAAAATTCATATTATTAATGGAAAGGAACGAAATATTTATCTTCACTTGTGATCGGAGCTCTAATGTTCAAATTTGACCGAAGAATTTGGCAAATTTTTTATTAAACCTGATTTTATAGGTAGCCAATCCGGTAGCTGCTACGCTGGCAACGAAAACCAGTTCGTACTGGTCTGATCTTGTTTCGGCCACTCCTGTCCAGATGAGGTTCACTTGCGACGGAAGTTTTTGGTCTTTGGAATTGAAAACTTGAACCTCCGGTGTGGTCACAATCACAGATGCGAGACCTTTGCAAAAAGTAAAAATTTGCATACCGACACTTGATAATAACTGGGAACTTTATCAAGGTTAGTAATATTTTAATATATATTTATTATTTATATATATAAATTAGTTTTTGTGCTATAAAGTATAACTATATCTCTAAAGTATATTTACCAGTGCGGTCATACGATAATGAATTATATATGACTAGGATGGTTGAAGCTGAATTCATTTTGTCCACTATAATAACGCTCCTTTCTGGCAGCTCTCCTTGGTTTATTAGAATCGAGTCTAAGCTGAGCGCTGGCTCGGACTGTGACTTGAACTGAGACGGCTCTTTCAGTAAAAGAAGTTCTGATGACCTTCTTATGATCTGAATAATTAAAAAAATTAAATATAGATAAAGCAATACTTCTCTTAAAGCTTGAAGCGTTCCTGAAGACGGAGCGCTAAGATTTAAGCGAGGTATCGAAGTATATAATTAAAAGGACCAGGTGTATGTTCCTTTAACATAAATATAATCAACCTCTTTGGAATGCATGATGCTTTTCCTCAACTTCTCCCCATAATCGTTGACGACAAAATCCTTCGATGTGCCAGTTATACCGTCGTGGTGCTGGAACAAACCAAGGTACTGTCTCGCTTCCTTCAAATTCCTGTTCGCAAAATAAAATTATTAAAAATCAATAGTCGATAAAACCCAAATAGAATCACGGTTACGTAAGTTTATTCAGATGCATATTCATTTCTTACGGATAAAATGCACGGGATAAGTCTCCATCTATTCCAGTTTTCCTAGCGATGGACAGCGCCAGTGAGAATAATATTTCAGCGCCTCTCAAATGAGCTTCCAGGATTCGTTCCTACATAAAAATAACATTCCATTATTCTCCATTACTGTTTTTATTATTCATATTCTCAAAAGGGGGAACTACTACATTACATTTAGATCTTGTAAGTCCCATATATATTTGAGTAGGAGTCGATCTCAAGTATAAGACTGGCTTGACTATAAGTCGAGTTGTTAATTTTGGAGTACCTTGACTTACAAGTCAAGTATATACAGGAGTAAATTAGTTCCAAATTAAACTTCAAAAGGATTCAATAGGCTAAAAAAAAAGTATCACTAACTGTAAATATGAATAACATTATTATACAAAACCCACTTGTGTCTTGTAAAACGGCCTGGACACGTAATAACCAGACCAGTAGTGGTCCCCTCTGTCCGCGTAGGTGAAAAAGTCCCCTGTCAGCGAAGGCAGTTTACTCGATCCTCCGACATCCTTCAACATCGCGTCAAAATAGTCCGACAGCGTTCCGAACTGCGCTTTGGCATTCAGTTCCGGGTGGTCGTTGATGTAATCGAAGAGGATTCCATAATTCTTGAACTGTGCCTCGATCTCCGCCATCTAAGATCAGAGTTAAAACTAGAAATGTTACAGAACAGTCTCGACCAGAAGTTTTGAAACTTTCTTACACCTCGGCACATTTTCCAAGGTAAATTTTTGACACGGAACATCTGTGTTTGTAAATTTGTAACTAATGTTAGCCATGAGCTTAAATTTTATTTGAATACTGTAATATAAATTTTTTAAGATAAGTTTCTAAACAGTGGGGTATGGCTCTAAAGTTAAAATTCAGGGAAGTCAGCGTTTTCATGCTATGTTATAATATGGATGAGTGAATTCTTTACACTGGCCCTTACATTGGAAAAAAAATTATGGTCTTTTAAAAATGTTTTCTGCTCGAAAAATGTTACTATTTTGAGTCTGTCCACATTCCAGCTCCATTGAAATGATTTCAAGCATAAAGTATGCTATTAAGGTGTGTAACGTAGCATGGTATCTCAAATCCAAGCCTTTACTATACTCTCAACCTTGATTTTACCATATCAATTTACCTTGTCATAACGAAAATCGTCTCCTAAAATAGCAAGAACAGTGTCCGTCTTAAACAGCTTCGATTTTTTACGATACTGGTCAAGGATCTGCTTTGCCTTTTCTGCCACGTTGTCCTTTGTGATCGCTTTGGGCGGGACTCCCCACGGACAGGATCGCTTCATTCCGGGTAAGCGGCCGAAATCAAACTGAAAACGAATATATATTTGATTAATTAACAATTTCTTTTTAAAAACCTCCCTAGATAAAATTTGTGATCTTATATTGAGATAGTATCGCTACAGTTATATATTGACAATCATCGCTCCAGTGAACCTGTTGTCCAGTACCCTATGGTTTGGATGTACAAAAATATGGTAAGCCTAGGGATACCAACCTGGCAACAGATTTTCGGATCTGGTCCACAAGTGTGTGGAACATCGTAACTATAGAATGGCATAATGTGACAGACAATGTCTGTTGTTTTCTGTCTGTCCCAAGCTTGTCTCCATCTGTTATAAATGTTGCATTGACATAAGTTGAAGATTATAAATATAGATGTCCAGTACAGAATATAGCAAAGGGTGAGAGGTATTCTGGAAATTAAATTATCATGTCAGTAGAAATCAAAGTTCAACCTGAACTCTAAAGTCTTTTGTTCAGCGAAACGTTTTTTCACAGCGTAGTGAACTCTCTGTATTAGCATATTGGAGAATCCCATTCTCTTCAATAAATAGGCCATAGTGGGGGTGTGACCGAACGGATCAATCGCCCAACCGCTCTTGGGTATCACCCCGAAAGTCTTTGAGAGCCATTCATGACCTTGGGAGAATAAAAAAATATATAAATTATTTTCTGCATTTATTATGTTGGAATAAATAATGTACTTTTTAATCCTGTGGTAATAATATTACACTATATTGGATTCTCATGCCGGAATGATTGCCAGCGTTGACAGTTTGATTCAGTTCTGGATCGAAAATATTGTAGATTGGACATTCTTTAACGTGAACAGTTTGGGAATTAATATAAATTATAATTACCTTCTATGAGTTGGTCAATCATGGCAAAATAATGAGTGTTCGCTTCGTCATTCATCACCCATCCCCCGGTAACGATCTCAAGCTGTCCGTTTTTGATTACGTTTTTCAACTTTTCTTTTCGTGAGGTGTCCGCAACCTTGTACCACATGGAGAGGTACGACATCTCGGCCCAAATGAAACGACTGAAAAAATTATTGAGATTTCACTTAGTTTTTCCACCACGCTGCCTTATTTTAGGGGTCGACTTACCCGGCGAATATGGGCTAAATCCTAAAATACACCTCAGAAAGTTTGTATTCGACTTATACCGTCTATAGAGTGTTGTAATGAATATTATTAAAATAAAAATATTATTATAAATACCTTCTGCTGTCCTTCGATAAATAATCAACGATGTTGTCCAAGATATGTCTTGTCTGATCATTAAAATAAGATTCGTATGTTTTTATCCATCCGGGATCATTGTGTGAATGAGGGACCAGGAAGACTGAAAGGAAATCCAGAATTATTTTTACACGTAATGCCTTTAATAAAGCTAATACATATCTAGTAATGTAATTAAAAATTATTACTTTTCAACGTCCTTCCTTTCCACTCTTCGTCTGAGGTAGTTAACGAAAAACCCTGTTTCCATACCCCGCCATCTTTGTCCTCGAATCCCATGTCTTGATAAACAGTAGTCATGTCCACGTCACACATGGCATTCTCATGAGACAGTGACTGGCAGGTAGCGTGGTCAACAGATGAAAAATTAAATTCAGAACTGGAAAATAATAAATGAACATATAAGTAAAGGTTTTTTGTTACATGATTTTTTACCTCCAAAATTAACAACAAGTTATAAAAAGGGACTTTCAAAGTAACCACAATCTTTAAAATGAATATGAAAAGCCACACTGCTTATCCAGGAGCTTTTGAATTATATTTAGCAACCTGTCACATTTTCCTGGTTGTTGTATTGATTTTTTATAGGCACCACAAACTGTAAATCTAAATATCAACTTATATATTCAGAGAGAACTATAAGAAATTACTTAGGAAATATATTTTTTGATAACAAGTTCTGTTTACAGAAGTTTTGAATTAGGTTGTTGAAGAGAGCGAGGTTTAGAATAGATTGGTGGGTGGTAGTTTAGTAGTGTGGTGTCTCTGAAAACCCAGTTAGGTAGGTTAGCCTAGGTTTGCTCACATTATGTACAGGGTAATATGTTAGGCTTACTTTGGAAATTTGAGAGATCGAGATGAATCCTTGTTCATAACAACAACCCTACCAGGATGTTTTGCATTGGATTGCTTTGACAACTCCATGATATCCTCGAGACCTGTACGGAGCTGGACGAAGAAAAAAAAGGTTAGATAAATACTTTATTAGTCTGTTCTACCGGGAATGGAGTTTGCTTTTAAAGTTGATGGAGGCTAGGGAGTATTAGGGGTGTGGGTGTTATAATGAGGGGGAAAATTTAACCTTATCAACAGCGCCTTGATTTTCCACAATTTCGTTCTCTATAACGCTCAATTTCAAGTTCAAACGTTGAAAATCGACGTTCGAATTTCGCTCTATAATATCTCGACTTTGTTGAGTGTCGAGCTGCCTAAACATCATAACGAGACTCAAGAAAAACAGCACAACGCCGACTATAAACATGAACTTGCGTCGTATCATTCTTCTGGGATTGTGGCATCAAAATTCAGCAAATAATTATCGAAATCCTTTGAAATGAAATACGAATTTTATTTAGCTTATTCTACTCGTAGTTTACGTCAAGAACCTTCAAATTAATCCATAAACCTGAAATAGTTATGATAAAGCTGATGTGCTTGTTTTGGAGAACGAATACCTGCTAATAACGCTTCTAATTACTAATGAAATCGAGATCTATATTTCTGAAACTCAATACTGGGAATTACGTTGGCAGGAACTACGTTGCAAATGTTCATATAAACAAAACAATCACGTAGCATGGCGACCTTTAACCTTTATCCAGGACGTGTTAGGTAAATTTCCCCGGCTTGTGTACTTCAAAAACGTATTGCATGACGTAAAAAAATCTAGTCTGTCCAAATATCC
>QXVX01005831.1:0-14106 GCA_013436065.1 Halocynthia aurantium
CCGGTATTGAATTCCTGTAGCAAAATTCATGCAAAATGGGGAAGTTAATGGATTACGCTGATTGTTTAGATATGTGTTACTGCATCCCGTACTTCTCCTATTCTATACTTAGAGATAACATTCAAGTTTCCCTAGAGTATGAAAACCTTTTTCATTAGTGGAGCCAGTGTCTCCGAACCGTAGCTGGGTGACCGGCAACAAGTTTTTGTCAGTTATGTAACCTTCGTCAGTTCTCCAAATATTGTCGTTCTTGTCGCAGTTACATGTTTTTCCATCCACGCATGTACCTACGCATAAGTTGTATAGAACGCCTGTTATTACTGAGGAGATGGAATTACTGAGGAAATGTGGATTCCGAGATGTTATACGAAATTGTGTCTTATCATTGTTAAATTAAGAACACGGCGTGTCACTATAGTATGCTGTCTACCTCATTTTGGTGGATTCAGGTTAGGTTTGTTATTGCAAAAAACAAAACAAAAAACAGGAGATGAACATATATATACTGTATGTACGATAGATACTGTAGATTTGTTACCTAAATCGCTACATGGGCATGTGTTATCCACGGAGGCACCGGCCCAACGATTTATTCTTTCTCCTGTCTGAGATACCCACCATGCATGCCCATCTTTTATTACCGAATTTCTGCAATGGTACTGCAATACATATAAGGATCAGAAGTCACGAACAAATTAAATATATTTACCGTACAATTGTAGAATATGCGTAAAATGAACCTTGAGAAATTGGCGACAGAGGCGTGAGCTCGATATCAGTGCAGTAATTTCGTCCATACTCATTTTATATACTATGTTCCTAGTGTAGCAACCAACTGGGTCGCAACCCTGCACGTAGAAGTCTCCCTCCGAGTCATGACCCACCATGGTAGCGCCTAAAAAAATAGTGTGTAAAATATTTTGCATTACCCATTGCTATTGTACGTATTGACTTTAAATGTGGTAATGTAGGTAATATTGTGTTTTACTATTGACTTTCACGGAATAATCATGCCAACCCTTTCGTCTTTGCCAAATAGGCATATTACTGCATTTCGTATTCACATTTCACACATAGGCATGTGCTTTTAGGTCGTGGGATTGAGTAGTATTGGGAGTATGCATAATATATATTTTCCCAAGACGTAATATAACTTGATAGCATTATTCAGTTCTCTTATCCATCTAACTATGTAGCTCTAAACATCGTCCAGTAAATCCGAATCCCAAGATCCGTTTATATTCAACGTCCACAATCGATTATAAATTCAAGTTGCCGTGTCAATCAAATATACAGTAAACATCCTATGTGCCCATTTATGCACCTGGTGAATTTTCAACTTCGGCTTTGATTTCAACGATTTCCTCTGAAATGAAAAACTAAATTGTGAACTCAAATCTCAATTGGAACTTATTTGTCTCCAATTGGTTAAAAAATGCAGAGCAAATATCACCAATGTATTAGTAGAAATTCTTGCAAAATAAGTTGTTCAATGCGCAAACCTTTTATTTCTGTGATCTGATTCGCTACAGTCTCGTGCAGGGCAATTCCTGGTTTTCCCGGAGCGCCTGGCAATATAGAAATCCCTCAACTTTATAAAGTGTTTATGGTAGTCGATTGCTTTCAATACATCACATACCTGTCAAGCCCCTTCCGCCTTTTGGTCCCTTTTTTCCCGGGGGTCCTTGTAGAGGTCTCTCTTGTGTCTGGCCTGATCGATAAAATTGAGAGAAGTAAGACTCGACTCGAGTCAAGTATATGAATACTTGCGACTTTACTAGAGAATCATGCATACAACTCTACCATTCCTGAACAAAGCACAATCTGAACATACATGCCGTGTTCTGATCTTGCACTAGCGGGCTGCCTTTGGACAAGTAGAAGTAGTTATGAACCACAGTACCACCATCGTTTGTTTCCGAACCGTCTGACATAACCTTAAAAATGACTTTTGCTATTATGGACAGCCTTGTAATCGTAAAATTAGCACAGCATACTCTGTTAATGAATGAGAGTTAACTCATGTTAGGAAATATCAGCAACAAAGATGATTGTGAATAAAACATGTTTAGAGGATTATCAGAGATTTCCAAGTTCGCAGTCGTAGAATTCCGATCTGAAATATAATGCTTTACCTCGACAGAGAGCATGAGCAATAAGCACATTCGTAGCTTGTATAATATTTGCGCCATTGTTGAGAGGTTGAGATATTAAGCTATACTTGCGCTGAAATATCTGTTTATATAAAACTCTTGTTAGATTCTACCAAGGTTCTACCAAGAACACATTCTCATCTGATAAGTAGTGAATCTTGTGCCTTAGCGGCGTGACTTCTGAAATATTGGGGCTATAATACACGGGGAAATTTAAGAATTAAAATCATTTAAAACTGCCTCAGTCGATTGTAACATAAGTAACGTTACACATAAATATATCAAGCAAGGTTTCCGTAGATGATGCTCTATAGGCGAAAATTATTATAATTTTAGAATGACTTCATCGCATAGCACTTGCGCCTCACATGTCGATATTCTACACACATACACTTAGGATTTGCGGTATGATCTTGGGATTCAAAGATTTGGCTTCAATCCTAAGTATGTGTGGGTCAATAATATGTCTGGAGCAGTTTATACTGGATAGTAACTATAGTTGGACATACTGAAGATGGCATCTTACGATTCTATTTCTGTAAAATATCTAGCTTATATGTAAATATTACATATACAAGGTCTTATATGGATCTTCACCCTCGCCTGATATTGCTCTGGTTTCGAAAACGTTTAGAATAAATGTGACTCGGCACCCTATTCATTTGACTATGAGACACCCTCTAAAATATTTAACAATTTTTTGCTCTTTCCGCATTTTTGTATTTAACTCCGGTTGTCGGTGATGCGCTTTTTCGCAATTTTGGGATACCACAAAGCTTCTGTTGACACTTTTTCGAGCACTTATGCATTTATAGCTGCCTAATTCCTCACCACATTTAGAATAATTCCTTCTGTACTGCGTATCTGTATAATACCAATACCAATATATTGTAGATTTCATTTCCAGAAAAAAATGCCATGATCCAGAAATTAGTAGAAGGCAAAATAATTTCAGAATGTATTATCCAGTAATGTAACCGGTATTGAATTCCTGTAGCAAAATTCATACAAAATGGGGAAGTTAATGGATTACGCTGATTGTTTGGATATGTTGAACTACAACCGGTACTTCTTTGTCGTTATTTAGAGATAACATTCAAGTTTTCCCAGAGTATGAAAACCTTCTTCACTAGAGTCGCCAATGTCTCCGAAACGTAGCTGGGCGACTGGCAACAAGTTTTTGTCAGTTATGTAACCTTCGTCAGTTCGCCAAACATTGTCATTCGTGTTGCAGTTACATGTTTGACCATTTACGCATGTACCTACGCATAAGTTGTATGATACGTCTGTTATTACTGGGGATATGGAATTGATGAGGGAATGTGGATTCCGAGATGTTATACTGAGTTGTATCTTATCATTATATGCAGTCCACCTCATTTTAAGAGGTTCAGGTTAGGTTTGTAATTAAGAACAAAAACAGGAGACGAACATATATATATATATATATACTGTATGTAGAATTGTTACCTAAATAGCTACATGGGCATGTGTTATCCTCGGAGGCACCAGCCCAACGATTTATTCTTTCTCCTGTCCGAGATACCCACCATCCGTGTCTTGATAAATACGAGCCTTTGCAATGGTACTGCAATACATATAAAGATCAGAAATCACGAACAAGATTTAAAATATGTACTGTACAGTTCTAAAATATGTGTAATAGGAACCTTGAGAAATTGGCGACAAAAACGTGATCTTGATTTCAGTGCAGTAATTTCGTCCATACTCATTTTATATACTATGTTCCTAGTGTAGCAACCTGCTGGGTCGCAACCCTGCACGTAGAAGTCTCCCTCGGAGTCATGACCGACTATGATAGCGCCTAAAAAAATTGCGTGTAAAATATTTTGCATTACCCATTGCTATTGTACTTATTGACTTTAAATGTGATAATGTAAGTAATATTGTGATTTACTATTGACTTTGACGGAATAATCATGCAAACCCTTCTGTCTTTGCCAAATATGCATATTACTGCATTTCGTATTCACATTTCACACATAAGCATGTGCTTTTAGGTCGTGGGATAGTAGTATTGGGAGTATGCATAATATCGATTTTCTCTAGACGTAATATAACTTGATAGCATTATTTAGTTCTCTTATCCACCTAACTATGTAGCTCTAAACACCGTCCAGTTAACCCGAATCCAAAGATTCGTTTATATTTGACGTCCACAATTGAATATAAATTCAAGTTCCGTGTCAATCAAATACACAGTAAACATCCTTTGTGTCCATTTACGCACCTGGTGAATTTTCAACTTCAGCTTTGATTTCAACGATTTCCTCTGAAATGAAAAACTAAATTGTGAACTCAAATATCACTTAAATCGCAATTGGAACTTATTTGTGTTCAATTGGCAAAAAAACGCAGAGCAAACATCACCAATGTATTAGAAGCAATTCTGGGAAAAAATAGCTATTCAATGCGCAAACCTTTTATTTCTGTGATTTGATTCGCCACAGTCTCGTGTAGGGCAATTCCTGGTTTTCCTGGAGCGCCTGGCAATATAGAAATCCCTCAACTTTATAAAGTGTTTATGGTAGTTGATTGCTTTCAATACATCATATACCTGATAAGCCCCTTCCGCCTTTTGGTCCCTTTTTTCCAGGGGGTCCTTGTAGAGGTCTCTCTTGTGTCTGGCCTGATCGATAAAATTGAGAGACGTAAGACTCGACTCGAGTCAAGTATATGAAAACTTGTCACTCTACTAGAGAATTATAAATACAACACTACCATTCCTAAACAAAGCACAATCTGAACATACATGCCGTGTTCTGATCTTGCACCAGCGGGTTGCCTTTGGACAAGTAGAAGTAGTTATGAACCACAGTACCACCATCGTTTGTTTCCGAACCGTCTGACATGACCTTAAAAATGACTTATGCTATTATGGACAGCCTTGTAATCGTAAAATTAGCACAGCATACTCTGTTAATGAATGAGAGTTAACTCATGTTAGGAAATATCAGCAACAAAGATTATTGGAATGAAACATGTGTAGAGGACGATCAGATATTTCCTAGTTCGCAGTCGTAGAATTCCGATCTGAAATATAATGCTTTACCTCGACAGAGAGCATGAGCAATAAACACATTCGTAGCTTGTATAATATTTGCGCCATTGTTGAGAGGTTAAGCTGTACTTGCGCTGAAATATCTGTTAATATGAAACTCTTGTTAGATTTTACCAAGGTTCTACTAAGGTTCTACCAAGAACACATTCTCATCTGATAAGTAGTAAATCTTGTGCTATAGCGGCGTGACTTCTGAAATGTTGGGGCTATAATACACGAGGAAATTTAAGAATTAAAATCATTTAAAACTACCTCAAGTCGACAATTCCATTCACAACTTTAGAATGACTTCATCGCATAGCACTAGCGCCTCACATGTCGATATTCTACACACATACACTTAGGATTGGGATTAAAAGATTTGTCTTCAATCTTAAGTAAGTGTGGGTCAATAACCTGTCAGGAGCAGTTTATACTCGATAGTAACTCTAGTTGGACATACTGAAGATGGCATCTTTCGATTCTATTTCTGTAAAAAAATCTAGCTTATATGTCAATATTACATGTACAAGGTCTTCTATGGATCTCCACCTTTGCCTGATATTGCTCTGGCTTCGAAAACGTTTAGAATAAATGTAACTCGGCACCCTATTCATTTGATTATGAGACACCCTCTAAAATATTTAACAATTTTTCGCTCTTCCCGCATTCTTGTATTTAATTCCGGTTGTCGGTGATGCGCTTCCTCGCAATTTTGGGATTCCACAAAGCTTCTGTTGACACTTTTCCGAGCATATGCATTTCTAGCTCCCTTATTCCTCGTGACATTTAAAATGATTCCTTCTGTACTGCGTATCTATATAATACCACTAGCAATATATTGTAGATTCCATTTCCAGAAAAAAATGCCATGATACAGAAATTAGTAGAAGGCAAAATAATTTCAGAATATATTATGAACTAAAGTGTCAGGTATTGAATTCCTGTAGCAAAGACCGTATAAAATGAAGAAGGTAATGAATTACGCTGATTGTTTAGATATATGTAACTGCAACCTGTACTACTTTTTCGTTATTTAAAGATAACATTCAAGTGTTCCTAGAGTATGAAAGCCTTTTTCAATAAAGCCGCCAATGTCTCCGAAACGTAGCTGGGTGACTGGCAACAAGTTTTTGTCAGTTATGTAACCTTCGTCAGTTCGCCAAACATCGTCATTCGTGTTGCAGTTGCATGTTTGCCCATCCACGCATGTACCTACGCATAAGTTGTATAGTACGTCTGTTATTACTGGGGATATGTAATTGATGAGGGAATGTGGATCCCGAGATTCTATACTGATTTGTGTCTGTCTACCTCATTTTGGGAAATTCAGGTTAAGTTTGTAATTACAATTTAGAAACAGGAGACAGACGTATATATATATATATATCATGTATGTATATTTGTTACCTAAATCGCTACATGGGCATGTGTTATCCACGGAGGCACCGGCCCAACGATTTATTCTTACTCCTGTCCGAGATACCCACCACGCATTTCCGCTTAACACCGAATGTCTGCAATGGTACTGCAATACATATAAAGATCAGAAATCACGAACAAGATTAAAAAAAATAAATACTGTACAGTTGTGGAATATGCGTAATAGGAACCTTGAGAAATTGGCGACAGAAACGGGATCTCGATATCAGTGCAGTGATTTCGTCCATACTCATTTTATATACTATGTTCCTAGTGTAGCAACCAGATGGGTTACAACCATGCACGTAGAAGTCTCCCTCAGAGTCATGACCGACTATAGTAGCGCCTGAAAAATAGCGTGTAAAATATTTTGCATTACCCACTAGGTCTATTGTACCTATTGACTTTAAATGTGGTAATGTATGTAATATTGTGTTTTACTATTGACTTCGATTGAATAATCATGCCAACCTTTTCGTCTTTGCCAAATATGCATATCATCGCATTTCGTAATAATATTTAACACATAGGCATGTGCTTTTAGGTCGTGGGATTGAATAGTATAGGGAGTATGCATAATTTCGATAATATAACTTGCTAGCATTATCTAGTTCTCTTATTCATCAAATATGTAGTTGAACTGAACACTGTCCAATTTTTGTTAACTTTAATCCCAAGATATTTGTTTATATTTGACGTCCACAAATAAATATAAATTCAAGATGCCGCATGGGTAAACGCAATGGAGGTCTAAACATATAGGTACAGAGGCAAAAAGGGAAACTATACAATCAATCAACAGTAACAAACATTATATTTTGGTTGTCATCAAAATATTCATGTGTGTTGTTAGTTTATTGAAACTTGTCTTTATTTACGTACCTGGCATAGATGCAACTTCAACTTTGAATTCCATGATTTCCTCTGTAATGAAAAATCGAATGTTAAATTCTAATCCCAATTAGCTATAACGGAACTTATTGGGCCAATTGGTTAAAAAATGCAGAGCAAACATCACCAATGCATTAGTTGCAGTTCTTGCAAAATAAGTTGTTCAATGCGCTAACCTTTCATTTCTGTGATCTGATTCGCCACAGTCTCGTGCAGGGCAATTCCTGGTTTTCCCGGAGCGCCTGGCAATATAGAAATCCCTCAACTTTTTAAAGTGTTCATGGTAGTTGATTGATCCCAATACATCACATACCTACCTGACAAGCCCCTTCCTCCTCTTGGTCCTTTTTTTCCAGGGTGTCCTTGTAGAGGACTCTCTCGTGTCTGACCTGATCGAAAATTGAAAGACTTAAGACTTAAGTACATGAAGACTTGCGACTCTATTAGAGCATGATAAATACAATTAAACCATTCACAAACAAATCTCAATCTGAACATACATGCCGTGTTCTGATCTTGCGCCAGCGGGTTGCCTTTGGACAAGTAGAAGTAGTTATGAACCACAGTACCACCATCGTTTGTTTCCGGACTGTCTGACATGACCTTAAAAATGATATTTGCGATTATGGACAGCCTTTTAAATCGTAAAACTAGCACAACATGCTCCATAAATGAAAGAAAATAATAAAGTTAATTCGTGTTAGGAAATATCAGCAACAAAGATGATTGTGAAAAAAATATGTGTCCAGATTTCCGATTTCGCTATCGTAGAATTCCGGTCTGAAATTCAATGCTTTACCTCGACATAGAGCATGAGCAATAACAACATTCGTGCCTTGTACAATCTTTGCGCCATTGTTGAGATATCAAGACGTTAAGCTAGAACTGCGCTGAAATATATGTTTATATAAAAACTCTGTTAGATTCTACCAAAAAAAATATTCTCATCTGATAATTAGTAAATCTTGTGCCTTAGCGGCGTGAGTTCTGAAATGTTGGGGTTATATTACACGAAGAAATTTAAGGATTAAAATCATCTAAAACTACCTCAAGTCGACAATTCCATTTCACGACCCAATCGTAGGGACAGGGTGTGGTTCCGAAACGCGCTAATGCACATGACGTAGAACGTTTTGCGAACCTTCGCCTCAGTCGAGTGTAACATAAGTAATGTTACACATAGACTGTCACATCACTTCATCGCGTAGAACTTGCTTCTCACATGTCGATATACTACACACAAACACACACACTTAAGATTTACGGTATGATCTTGGGATAGGGTAGTGGTTTCGTGAAGATCTCGGCTTCAATTCTAAGTATGTGTGGGTAAATACCATGTCTGAAGCAGTTTTTACTCGATAGTAACTATAGTTTGACATACTGAAGATGGCATCTTTCGATTATATTTATGTGAAAAATATCTAACGTATATGTCAATATTACATGTACAAGATCTTATATGGATCTCCACCCTTGCCTGATATTGCTCTGGCTTCGAAAACGTTTAGAATATATGTAATTCGGCACCCTATTTCTTTGATTATGAGACGCCCTCTAAAATATTTAACAATTTCTGCTTTCTTGGCATTCTTGTATTTAATTCCGGTTGTCGGTGATGCGCTTTTTCGCAATTGTGGAATGCCATGCCAAAGATTCTGTTACCATTTTTCCGGGCATATGCATTTCTAGCTTCCTAATTCCTCGTCACATTTAGGACGATTCATCCTATACTGCGTATCTGTATAATACCAATACCAATATAAAGTATATTCCATTTCCAGAAAAAAATGCCATGATCCAAAAATTAGAAGAAGGAAAAATAATTTCAGAATGTATTATCCAGTAATGTAACCGGTATTGAATACCTGTAGCAAAATTCATACAAAATGGGGAAGTTAATGGATTACGCTGATTGATTAGATATGTGGAACTATAACCTGCACGTCTTTGTCGTTATTTAGAGATAACATTCAAGTTTTCCCAGAGTATGAAAACCTTCTTCACTAGAATCGCCAATGTCTCCGAACCGTAGCTGGGTGACCGGCAACAAGTTTTTGTCAGTTATGTAACCTTCGTCAGTTCGCCAAACATTGTCGTTCTTGTCGCAGTTACAGGTGAGCCCATCCACGCATGTACCTACGTAAATGTTGTATAGTACGTCTGTTATTACTCTGAATATTTCCTTGATGTATACCTATATAAGGACTTGTGGTAAGGTAGTAGACACTTGAGTAGTTCAATGCTGCCTCTTTCACATAAGGTGGCAAATGAAGCTATATTTACCAGGTTCAAACTATCTTTACCATAGCCGGACTGGCAATTCAGGAAAGGTTGAAGGGATTAAAAATATTGCAGGAAAAAATTTTGAAACTTCTGTCTCTACCTAAACATCTACCTTTGACGCCTTGTTATAATTATTACTTTCCTTCCTGTGTGCTTGGCGAAATTAACACCGGATATTATACGTTATAAAGCTTCATTGTAAAGATTATTATTACGGTCAACGCAATATTGCGTTTCTCTTTTATTTATAAGATATATGTATACGTGTATTACCTGAATCGCTACATGGGCATGTGTTATCCACGGAGGCACCGGCCCAACGATTTATTCTTACTCCTGTCCGAGATACCCACCAGGCATACCCGCTCTTTATTAACGAACCTCTGCAATGGTACTGCAATACATATAAGGATGAGAAATCACGAAGAAGATCGAAAATATCTACTGTACAATTGTAGAATATGTGTAATATGAACCTTGAGAAATTGACGACAAAAACGAGATCTCGAAATCAGTGCAGTAATTTTGTGCATACTCATTTTATATGCTATGTTCCTAGTGTAGCAACCAGGTTCTTCGCAACCCTGCACATAGAAGTCGCCCTCTGAGTCGTGTCCCACCAGTGTAGCACCTAAGAAAGATTAATTTGTGTAATATTTACTTTATCTTCTAGGTAGGTTGTGCCCACCAATTATTGGTGTATCTAGTGTATATATTCTATGTGTATCGAAGTATAGTATCAGTATTATTGTTCCTAAGTAACTATTCATGGCAACACTTTCATCCTCCCGTGCATACAACTGATTCCACCTAAGTTGCCAATTTGCTGAAGAGTATGGCCATTTACTTACCTGGTGAAGATTCAACTCCAGCTTTGATTTTTATCATTTCCTCTGTAATGAAAAATTGTATATTAAACTCAAATCGAACTCTGGTACAACAGAACTCATATATCTGTTATTGGTTTCAAACGCGGCAAAAATGTATCTGTTAATGTGCAAACCTTTTATTTCTGTGATCCGATTCGCCGTAGTATCGTTCAAGACAACTCCAGGCTTCCCTGGAGCGCCTGGCAATATAAAAATCCCGTATCTTCATAAAATGTTTATGGTAGTCGATAGCTTCTAATATTTTACATACCTGTCAAACCCCTTTCTCCCTTGGGCCCTCTTTTTCCCGGGGGTCCAGGTAGAGGCCTTTTTTGTGTCTGGCCTAATTGATCAAAAATCAGACGTTTTTTATTAGCGCTACCTTGGTTACAGTTTCATTTTCGAGTCTTTACATCAACTTGTGAAATGTCGCATGAGATGTAGTGTTACGTGATTTTATGGAAGGAAATACGACTCGACATGAGTTTAGTACATGAAGACTTGCGAATCCACTAGAGAAATAAAACAAATCCCAATCTGAACATACATGCCGCCGTGTTTTGATCTTGCGCTAGCGGGTTGTCTTTGGACAAGTAGAAGTAGTTATGAACCACAGTACCACCATCGTTTGTTTCCGGACCGTCTGACATGACCTAAAATACGTTTATAGTTGTCTTTGTAACAGTGAAATTGACATCAGCGTACAGTATTTGGATCGGTATAATCCGAAATATAATACTTTACCTCGATAGAAAGCATGAGCAATAACAACATTTGTATCTTGTGTAATCTTTGCGCCATTGTTGAGTGATTAAGACGTTAAGCTAGACTTGCGCTGAAATATATGTTTTCTATGAAACTTATAGATACTACCAAAAACAGTATATAATTCGGATAGTAGTAAATCGAGTTCTGGCGTTGTAACTATTAAAATTTCAGTTAGTAATATACGTATACAAGTAATACACGCGCGCATTGAAATTGCGACCTTGTCTAATCATCTATAATACCTATCTTTCAGACAACTTCACCGTAACGGCATCTCAAAAATACACATCAATTTCGTTAATTCTTCAATTAACAAATAAAGGCACTGTAGGAAAATTACAACTGTACCTTTCTAAGTTTTGTAAGGGTTTGTTGGGGCGTTTTACAGTACAATCATCTCCCAACAAAATACTCTCTTCACTGAGACTACTTCGTAGTCAATCACAACGTACAATGTAAGTACACAGAACTTTTGTCTGTTTGTCGAGTCTGCTTGTCGTTCCGTATCTATTGAATCTCTGCTCATCATTTCACGACGCCACGAATATTCATCCATAACCCGTATGCTACTTTATCTCAGACTATTTAATTGTTGTCCCACAAAAGGTGACATTGTAACTCAGACAAGTGGAACCCCCAAGTGGAGATATTCACGGGCGCCATAGTTTCATGATGCAAATTGAACTATGTTCTGTTCAAGTCAGTTCAAGTGGGGCACTTCTTTCATGTTGCGCCTGGAACATATGCCAAACCTCATATACTCAATTGTATACAGCCTTCTACAAATCTTTACCTCGGTAGAGTCTGACGTTAAAGTTACACACAGAGCTGTTATGCCTGAATATGTATAGATGGAGATCTATAAGCAAACATATAATATTGATCTTATCGCATAGGACTTGGCCTCTTGGTGTAGATTCAAACAAACACACGTCTGCGAGTCTCTACAATTTCAACTGGAGACTTTTTTGAGATTAAGTCTGTTTGCATAGTTCCAACTGATGTCTGGCCACAATAAAATAAGGTACTACAAAAAGAAAGGAAACTGTTCTAACTAAGTTGCTGGGAAGAGGGTTTTAATTCACAATTATTCGATTTTCCTTTGTATTTAATTGAGGTTCTAGGTCTTTTACGAATTTTGGGATGCCCTCAAAACTTCTATTTCAAATTTCTCGGGGTTAGTAGTATAAGATATGTGCACTGACTTTTAAAGGAATGATTCCTCCTGTACTGCGTCTCTGTATAATACCAATATATTGCATATTTCATTTCAACAAAAAATGATATGACCCAGTAAGGAGTAAAAAGCAGAATAATTACAGAATGTATTATCAAGTAGAGTATCAGTTATTAAATTCCAAATTATATATGAAATTGGAAAGTAAATTAATTTCGCTGATTGTTCAGATATGTGAAACTAGTCTTCTAGTCGTTTTTTAGAGATAACATTCAAGTTTTCCAAGAGTATGAAAACCTTCTTCGCGAGCGGGTCCAATGTCTCCAATGTCTCCGAACCGTAGCAGGGTGACTGGCAGCAAGTTTTTATCAGTTATGTATCCCTCATCAGCTCGCCAAACATTGTCGTTCTTATTGCAGTTACAGGTGTGCTTATCCGGGCATGTGCCTACGTAAAAGTTGTATATTATGTCTGTTATTACTCGGAATATGGAATTGATAAATACTTGACATCATTCGTTATAAAGCTCCATGGTAAAGATTTTATTGCGTTTAACACTATTGCGTTTCTCTTTTATTTATAAAATCTATGTATACGTGTATTACCTAAATCACTACATGGACATGTGTAATTGTTTGATGCGCCGGCCCAACGATTGATTCTTTCGCCTGAACGAGATACCCACCATGCGCGTCGATCATTTCCATAGTTATTATTTTGAAACAATATCGAGCCTTTGCAATCGTACTGTAATACATATAAAGATTAGAAATCACGAACAAGATTAGGAATGTGTACTGTACAGTTGTAGAGCATGTGCAACAAGGAACCTTGAGAAATTGCTGACAAAACCGAGATCCTGATATCAGTGCCGTAATTTCGTCCATACTCATTTTGTATACTATGTTCCTAGTGTAGCAACCAGCTGGTTCGCAACCGTGCACGTAAAATTTTCCTTCCGAGTCGTGTCCCACAAGCGTAGCACCTAAAATGGGGTCTACAATATTTTACATTACCAACTAGGTCTTTTGTACCTAGCCACTCTTTACGTGGTCGGGTGAGATTTCCTACTGAATCGGCTGCATACTCATGGAAATACTATCGTTTTTGCTATATACGCATGCAATTGATTTCAAATGGGTTACCAATTACCGAAACCTGTGTTTATTTACGCACCTGGCGAAGTTTCAACTTCGGCTTTGATTTCAACGATTTCCTCTGAAATAGAAAATAAATTTTGAACTCCATTGGTTACAACGGAACTCATTTGTCTCCGATTGGTTAAAAAACGCACAGCAACATCACCAATGCTTTAGTAGCAATTCTTGCAAAATAAGCTATTTAATGCGCAAACCTTTCATTTCTGTGATCTGATTCGCCACAGTCTCGTGCAGGGCAATTCCTGGTTTTCCCGGAGCGCCTGGCAATATAGAAATATCTCCATTTATGAAGTGTTCATGGTAGTTGACATCTTTGAAT
>QXVX01005841.1:0-13784 GCA_013436065.1 Halocynthia aurantium
TCGCAGCAATGTTTGGAAGATGGTGGTTTTGGGATTTGAATATTAATTAGGTTATGGGATACATACAATGAAGAATTTGAAATGCGGCAATTGCTATAAAGATGGTGGTTTTTGCTTTGAATTTCAAGTTGTGGGAGGAACAGGGAGGAATTTGAATGATCATGGAATCCTTGAACACTTATCAATTAGGTTATGGGTAATATGGGATATGTAGAATTTACTTGACTATAAGTCTTTTATAACCTGAAAACTAACAACTCGAATTTTACTAAGTTGTTAGCACACAGCCACACATTCATTGTCCGCACACATCAACATATTATCGCTTGTTTCATTACCATTGTTTTTGCCACTGTACAGTTCTGTAACTTTCCAAAACAGAGGGCTGGCCTCCCCAAAAAACAATCGGTCAAAGTTTGAATGCGACGCAGTAGCTTCAATTTAAAATATTTTAGCTGAAACTTTCAAACTTTTACTGTGACTTATAAAGGTCAGAAAGGCATCGACTAGGCTGCCTGGTTTGGCCAATTATAAAGGAGCAATTGCAACGGCCCCCTCTGCCAGAGAGGCCCCTAGACTGAAAACTTCCTTTAAAAGAATTTACTTGATAGAAATGAAAGTACCACAACACTTCATACCTTATCTGATCACCAGAAATTTACATCACTATGGTTAATGTATAGTGTATACAACCTCAAAATTGTAGTCAAAGTTATTCCAAGTCCATAAAATTAGGAAAAATAAAATCAGATATTATTTCCTATAATTTTAGTTAATTTTTTGTATTTGTCATGTAATTTATTTTCTATGTCCGGGGGCCCTGACCTTTCTTTTTTGCGATTTTACATGTCTGTCATATTTTTCATTTCACTTTCTTTACTTGTAATGAAGTTATATGTACCTGTAATTTCTTGATTTCTTCCTGCACACTCTGTGTGTCAAGTTTTAACGGTTTATCGCATTCTATGGCTGATTGCATTTCTTCGAGCCAAACGACTCCATGTTCCAGGTCTCCTTGAAAATCTCTCCGTGAAACGAGTCTTAATAAATAATATATAAGAAAATTATTTTTATATACTGACAGTTTAGAATTATAGGGGTAAGGGTTAATATAGCACAGCGGTTCTCAAACTGGGATCCGTGAAACCGTTTTACAAGGACAGCGAAGTACATTGAATCGTACTAAATAAATGTAGTAAACCAAAAAAATACATTTTTAAGTTACCTTCCTAGTTTACTATAATAATAAAAGTGAGTTCACACGTGTTCAAACTGGAGCAATCTCGAAGCATTAAAGGAATTTAACTGGCAGTCCAGTGTCATAATAATTCAATATATTTTTTATGGGACCGCGAATCATTGAAAAATTTTTCAGGGGACTGCTACGCGATTTTTTTGAAAAAGCTTGAGAACCACTGACATAGGAAGTGGATAAATATTTTAATTATAATAAAAGGAGTCAGCTTCGTATGTTTTGTGTGCTGACACTACATTTTTCAAGGTTACCTTTTCTCGAGGTCTCGTTGTTTCTCCCCCAAATCCGCCTGCAACCCATGGAGTTTTTTCCTCAGTTGGTCGACCCTTTCACGCATGATCGATTTATTGGTTGGTTCCATGTCAGCGCACAACTGCTCTGCAAGACCGCTGATGGATCGAAGTTCAATTTGAGAGGTCGTAAGGTCAGCTGCCATTTCCTAGTGAAAAAAATTGTTTTGTATTAATATATTCATACTGCTTATATGCTAATGGCATATACAAGTGTCTGAATGCAGAGAGACACCTTACCTGGCATTCTGTTAGTCTAATTTCAGTTCTCGAAGGACTTTCACAAGATAATCCTTCTTCTGTATCACGTAACTGAATTTCCAAGTCATCAGTTCGTCTCTCGAAGTCCTCACGATTTGTAACCATGTCCGAGAAATGTTCAATCCTCTGCGCACTCTGCTGCATCAAGCGATGGTAGATTGCGGTAGCTGTTGAAAGAGCATTTTTTAGGTCTTCTAACTCAATGCGGTATAAATATGGTGCATATAACATTGAATATAATCATAAAAAGTTACATTTCAGCAATTCTTCCGGTTGCCATGGTTGCCCGGAGTTTTTCAGTGAATCTCGCATTTTTTCAATCGTTTCAAGATTTGGTTTTTGCTCTGAGAGAGTGACTTGCATTGCCTGAAAAATTGTACTGGATATTATAATGTAACAAGTGATACTGCAATAGATAGTCCATATCTGTGCAGTGTTGTATGGAGATAGTACCAAAGGTTATATTATATTGTAATGGATTATTCAATTTAATGAGACATCTGTTCATTGTTGTATGGTAATAGTAACAAAGGGATAAGTTATATTATATTAGACAGTCCAATTAAATAAGGTATATAGTGTTGTATAGTAATAATACACCAAACAGAACCAAATAAAAATCTCTGGCTCCGAATAACATGATCTACTATGTAGTTTGCATATATCATAGGCCAAATGAATTTTCTGGCTCTAATCTACCTCAAAATAACTCTGCTTCGAAACCTTCCATCCTTATGTTAATAAGTGTGTTTGAATAAATTGTTACCCTACATATACATATAGCTTACATATGCATTACATTTACCTCTGCTTTTCTGAGAAGTACTTTAGCCTGTGCTGATGTGTGTCCAGTCACCATATCATCCAGTTCTTGCAGCATTGTTTGACCAACACTGAGATAATCTTCGAATTCTTCAAGTTCTTCGACGTAATCACGACGATCTTTCATCATTTCATCCAAGCGCTCCGTCTTTCCATCGGCTGCAGCACAGACTCTGGAATTCAAATTTCATAATCGGACATTTGAACAATATGAAAGAGCAATAAACACTAAAGTTACTTTGTGAATTTTGGCAAGAAAATGGAGGCTAAAATAATATACAAAGTGAACATGGTGTCCATAAAATCTTTTTCGATTCGAAAAAATTAGTGAGAACATTACCACGGTACCTTAATTTTTAACTTGATAAAAATAGACTTCAAGGTCAATATAACTCTTGGTATAATCCATGATGGAAGAAATTATTATAAGATTTTTTGGGACCATAATTCATAACTTGATTAAAATACATTTCCTGAACAAAATCACACAGCAATCGTTGGTATTAACCATATGAGAGAATTTATTATACGTCCACATTAGCTAGTAGATAAGTCACAGTGTACCATTGAGAAAATGATATGGTAAGTTATCTCACGTTTTGAAATGATCTTGAATACTCTTCATTTTATCGTCCAGCAGATCAGTATCAACTTTTGACAATTCTGGTTCGATCTGTTCGGCTTTACTTCTAATTTTTTCAACCAGATCTTGATAAGTCGGAGATTCGGAAAGTATTTGCTGAAGGTTGAAAATGCAATGTTATTATTTTAGGTCGAATGAAAAACAGGAAGCTCAAAAGAAAAAAAAGGATAGTTACATGGTATTTTCCTATCTGGTTTTCCAAGTCTTGCAGTGATGCAGCTAAGTTAACTTCAGGGAATGTGACAATGTCGGCTTCTTTCAACCACCGGAGGCATCGGTCAACATCGGCCTGAATTAGGGAACCATTTCAAAGTGTTAGTGAATAAGCTGGAAGATTTGTCATTAGAGAAAGCCTATATTCACAAGTTTGTCAATCAAGGTTTTAGTTTGGAGGGTAAGAAATAATATGTTGCCATATACTCATAGTGGGGATAACTATTATCATACTAAATCATATTAAGGCATATCTGTGCAGTGCAATGATTATTGAGCAGTGGAAGCAATAGCCTACACGGTAACCAAATGATATTTAATACTGAATTAACCTGGAACAATTCTCTGTTTGCAAGCAGGATCTGCAAATCATTCAATTTGGTCGACCACAGTTGTTCAACTTCGTCATATTTGTCTTCCAATCCTGCAATAGTTTGAAATTATTTTATATTATTTACTAACTCATATATACCACACCAGAATTAAAGCTGTCAAATTTGGTTCAAATCGGTCCGGATGTTTCGAAAGGCGAACACACACGAACTATTTCAAATATAGATAAGACAAAAAAAAATGCAACTCAAATTACGAGACACACACACACACTGAAACTGTTTCAAATTATATGAGATTCATATGAGATCATAATAATTCAATATATTTTTTATGGGACCGCGAATCATTGAAAAAATATTCAGGGGACTGCTACACAATTTTTTTTTAAAGTTTGAGAACCACTGACATAGGAAGTAGATAAATATTTTAATTACAATATAAGGAGTCAGATTTGAATGTGTTGTGTGCTGGCCACTATATTTCGTTATATTCTGTTTCAAATATATATGAGATTGAAAAAATAAAAATTACTATGAAAAATTAAAAAAATTAAAACAAACCAATTCCAGAGCATTGAGCAACTTCCAAACCAAACAACGTCATCTGCATTTCTATGATAATAATTTGTATGATACCTGTTAACTTGCCTCTAACACTAAGACCTTCAGGTTTTCCTTCATAAATAATCCGAAGACCGGTTGCAGTGACATCATCGACCGTTTTCTTATGCCGTTGAATCTCTTTGTGTAGAACCTGGGGACAAAAACAGGCTTTCATTATTACAAGATAATTGATGAAGGATTTAACATCTATAAGCAAGGCAATCGTGTCATGTTCAAGTAGATGGTGGTGGCTCTACACCTGCCGATTCTGTGGATGTGATATTAGTGTTATTAGTGGTATCAGTCTTGTCCCTTTACTACTATTAGCCAACAGAAACCACACCCACAAATAGCTTTGTCTTACCCTGTGTTCTTGTATCAACTTTGCAACAGCATCCGGATATAGAGGTGGATGCTGATGAGTCTCCAGAGATTCCTTGAGATGATCCAACCATGCCATGGCCTGTGTGCATAATTGAAAATATTAAGGATAATGTTAGGGAGGTCAAATGAATATACCTCCAGTATAAAAAATTACACCTTAGGTTGCTTACTGAAGGTGTAAGAGATTAGATGATCATTTAGCATTTTTAAACCCTAACACTATACTCCCACAAAAGCTAACTTCTTCCACAAATCCATGGGAATTTCCCACGACAATACTGACCTAACAGAGTGCACCAAGTACTTTACACAAGAATTAACGCATTTTTTTTTCTGCAGTATTAATTATGGTTATCAATGGTGCAGAGATTTCTAGAAAAATTATGGTCCATAGTCAAAACAAGGGTTGCTCATCGCTGGTACTTATTCTATATAGATTCCTGTCATTTTCACCTGTTGAGCTGTTGCCCACAAATCCTTCCTTCTTCCTATTGCATGATTCAGATCGCTTGTCGTATCGTTCGCAACTTTCTGAATTTCACGGAAGTATTTCTGCAAATCTGCGATTTCACTGTGTAGTAACTCCCGCTCCTGGATGCTGAGATTCAGTGGAAGAGTTTGATGACAACTTGTTATCTCATTGAATTCCTCTTTCCTCTGAGTTAGCTCTTTGCAGAGCAACTAAAAATTAAATAAATTATATTAGTAGGACAAAAAATAATTCCCATTCAATGAGATGAAAAGTTGTAAATGTGCCTTGCATGGAAGGTGGCTCGAAGCCAGTGGTCGGCAACCTTTTTATGGCAAAGAGCCAAATATTAAATTTTGATCTAGTTTAAAAATTGAGGAGCCATATGAAAAAAATATCATGGTATACTTCATTGAATATTAAAATATTACACAATTTTAAATATTTCGGAAATATCGTAGCAAAGTTGTCGTATAGTCAATGCAATATATATTACAGTACAATAATTTCAGTAAAGAGATAGAGTAATATGAACTCACACTATGTTTCTGTCTTGATGAGTTCAGTTCATCCACACTAAGTGTCATGGGAACGGGGTCAGATAATTTGACCTTATGTTCAGTCAACCACGACCTCATTTCTTCCAGTTGACGTTTGTATTCGCTCAGTTCTTTCAATGTGTTGTCGAGCATTTGCAAACGAGATTGAGCTTTTTGTTCACAGTCAATCCATCTTTGATTCAAGTTCCTACAAAGGAATTATGAACTCATAATCAACCTATGTTATAACACTAGCAAGTAGGTATAGTAGGTATAGCATGCATAGCAGCCATAGCATTAAAAAAGTTTCTCAAGAATTCTCAATAGAATTTCATCCAAATCCTGGATATCTGGAAACCATGAGCCAGGGTCCTTCTTATATATATTTTTCTGGGATGCTTATGAACCTCCGTGCCTATTTGGTAGGGGAAGGGTTACGCGGGATGCTTATGTACTACATATCATCATGAGAACAGAATATTTGATATTCCAAGGTTTCACTGTACCTGAATTTATCTTCAATAGCTTCTGTATCATAAATATTCATCTTGGGAGTCAGCGACTGCATCTTGTTGTTCAAGTTCTCGAGCATATTCCGGAGTCGGTTCATTTCTTCCACAATATGTCTCGCTTTCTCCAATCTTACTTCTGTTCTATCGGACGTGTTTCGGAGCAAGATCTCAATGTCGTTCTTGAAGTTTTCGATCACAGTTTCAACAGCTGACAGGTATCTGTATATGTACAGTACATCGTGTTTATATTCGGTAGAGAAATTATAATAGCCTAACTTTATTCACAGGAGAATTCCACATAGAAAGGCTGTAAAAGCTGTTGGAATGAATGGATGCAAGTACGCATAATATTGATTTCTCTATCTTAAATATATCTTGCTAGCTACCATTTGCATTCAGCAATGTATCCATGAAGGCTAGTTTCTGTTGACCTTTACTTAACTGCTATCATTTCAACATGACAGTAGAATTTTATAAACAACTTATGATGGTAATAATTTAACCGTTTAACAGAAATATTATATTTGTTTATGTGACCTCCTGATCCTTTGTTAGCGAGAGTGTATTTGCAGTAGATACAACAGCAATCAGCTATTAGCAATAGATGTTATATATTCATTTAGCTGCTATGAAGGTGCAAGTCTTACGTTGTGAAATCTTGTGTCGCGGATAGATTTCTTTCATGTGCTACACACAGATTGCTTGAGATTGTCAAAAGATGATTCCATTGAGCAGAAATATCTTGAAATTCACTATCTTCTATCACACCTGTAACAAAATAAATGTTACTTTTGTTCTGTAGTCTGTCCTCAAACAATTCTTAAAGTTTAGGTGCAAGGTTAGCATTTTAATGGTCACAATTTAATTGAAAAAGCTAATAACCAGTGGTACGGCTCCATCGGTATTGCCCAAATCACCAGTCTATCTCTGGATGGAGTACAGCACATACCTGGTCCAAGCAACTGACTGTATTTCTCTTCCAGACCATCAAGAACAACTTTTTTACTCTTGATTTCATCCATAGCTGCTTTGCATTTCTCAAGATGAGCCAACGCAGAACTGGAAGTTATTTCAGAAGGAACGTCTTCCATTCGAGAAAGCATTGATTCAGTTTGATTCAGCCAAGTCTACAAAGAGAAAAGTCAACTTTATTGAGCCTGGAGGATTTCTATGTTGCCCATAAAAGATTTCTGAACATGCCGCTGAGAAATAGCGATGTCATTTCAATCCAAAAAAACATTTCTACATTACCTTGAATTCGTCTTGAGCTCCCGTAATCACCTGCCACTCGGTGGCAGTAATGTTTGCAATTTCCATTTTCTCTTCAAGGTCGATTTGAAATAGTTCAATCTGCTTTTTGATTGGTTCAATCTCAGCCGGATGGGAAGAGAGATTTTCATTGATAAATTCACATTTTTCTAAATGCAATTGTGGCAGTCAAATATATAGTAATATATCGGCTGGTAATTATTTTTACACTTTCAGAGCCATCCTCTATGTACTCTTGCACTATATGCATTATTTTGCTATCTTGCTCCATTCATCACATATTCATGTCATCATACAACCGCAAGAACTAACTTTAAGTATAATTTTGAACAGGAGCATTTGTTTACACATACCTTCTAGTTCCATGGTTATAAACGCAAGTTCTTTGACTGCTTGATGTGCCTCGTACATATTAACAGGTTTGTAAGTCATTGCAATTTTTACAGCGGCTTCTTTCTCGCTCAACCACGACTGTATCTCTGCCAACCTGATGTTGAAATCTTGCTGTTTGTGAACTATCACCTTCAACCTTTGAACCAGCTGTACGGCAGCACTGTGCACTGTTTCGTAAGTAGTCTGTAATACGAGGACATTATGAGTAACATGAGAATGATTATAATGAATTGAAGCTTCTCGTTCTTCAAAATTTAAATAAAACTTTCGCATACATGTAATTTTTCCAACTGGTTCTTGACATGTCCCTCCAGTGGCATTTTATCTTCATATTCATTGAGTAGTCTTCTGCTCATGGAGTGCAATGATTGGATTTCAGTTCTGAATACGGGAAAATTTATTACACTTTCTATAAGCTACACATTTAGATTTTGATTCACACTCACTTGAAATACAATATTTCTTCTAACACTCCCTGAAATTCCTGCAGCTGAGATTCGAAAGCTTCAGAAGATTCTTCAGAAGATTCAAATTCAGACGGAAAGTCCTGAGATAAAGAAATTTTAAAATAAATTAATTTTTTGATACTCATGATACTCATGATACATGTCCAGTATTACAACAAAGCCAGGGATGAAGGGATCTGAACTACGGTTATATTAGCGGAGCAGAAAGTTAGACAGCAAAATAAGTACAGCCTTGTACTTTGTACTTAATCTGTTCCAGGAGGTCGTTCATATTCTAAATTGTCGTGCAAAGTATGAGGCAACAATGTATTACAAGTAGGTAGTATTACAACAAAGCTAGTAATGAAGGCAGAGGAATATAAACACTGCAGGAGGTGACACTGAAGCAGGAGGTTTTCGAAAATACAAAATACAAGAACCTGTGAAGAAGCGGACATGATCTGCGATGATTTATTCAGCAACCATTTCTCTGCAGTTTGCATTCCTTCAAAATAATTTTGGTGAACTTTGACCTGAAATAAATGAATCTATCGTTTTATTGACTGAAAGAAGTATTTTTCTAGTATGACCCATCTATTTATCATCAAACTACCCTGCAATAATATTTTGACTCATAACCTACCTTGCAAAAACCAGAAACGAGCTCTGATTACCAAGTTTTTAATTCACAAGCTAGTTTCAGGAACGGATGTACTTGTTATGAAGTGCTGTACTGGATATTGTAAAATTTACCTTTGCCTTTAGTTCATCTATCCTTTGTTGGCTCTGATTTGCAAGTCTATGATATTCTTCATTGACATGCTCAATCTCTCTAGTCTCTCTAATGTTGTCTGGCAATCTTCTTGATTTGAGGATTGCTGTTTGAAGGGCGTCGTTATGCTTCAGTATATCCTCATGATAATTTGTATATCTGAATTCAAGCATATATTTTTAATATCATTTCAGTTGCTCCCATATTCCATTATTTCCATATTGCTTCCCATAATAAATACCAAATTCAAGATGAAGTCTAATCAGTTATACAGATGTGGAGAAAGGGGAAAGAATGGACAAGGAATATTAATTTAATAGTGAGCTTATACAGTTACCAGAATATAAAAATACAGTTCACTTCACAAGCACTGCATTTAAAACAAAATACGAAAGTCATACCTTGCCAACTGAGCTTTCTTTTCAAACAATTCATATTTAATTTCAGGTTTTGTGTTCACTTTTTCAGTCATATCAGTCATCCATGATTTGAAGCTGTTGAATGTTTCCCGGTAATCTTCATAATAATGAAGAGTTCGACGCAGGTTACGTTGTTCAGCTTGGATTCGAGTGTATAATTCCTAAAAAACAGGGGAATACCGGTAACCTTGGATTCAAAGAATTAATAGGGAGAACACCTGCCCGGGAATGTGAAAGTCTAAATTTCTGCCATGCCTCCCAACCCTATGTCATATAACACTCTGTACCAGTAGCAGATTGGGTGTTAAAACAAACCCGGGCTTCACAAAATAGGTGGCCAACCTCCAACAAATATCATACATACAGAATGTTAGTAGAAATTATGAAAGAAACTTTTATTTCATCTCTTTTTACTTTGCAGGACATGCGTTCCTTCTTTAATGTGATTTAATTTACCTGAAAATCTTCATGTTGAGCTTTAGTTTGCTCCTTAATACCTTCAGTGTGAATGAGATCAAGCAATTGTGCAAGTTTTGAACTTTTATCTGCGATCAGTGAGAGCGCCATCTTGTGAGATTCAAATTCAACAAGAAGAGTGTCGAGGTTGTCACAGCAGAGCTGAAAGTACAGCAAATGTGTCATCAAATGAAACGAATACTTTTGCTAATGGGAATCTTACAAGGAGCCTACCAACAGGTATTAAATGTCATACAACAACAAGGAATGTACCTATCCTCTCATTAGTATTGAATGAAGAATGAAATAAATGGGATTTATATTACTGTATGTTACAGAGTGAGAATTATGCAAGGGAGTATCTACATTCCATGTATATAAAATGTTGCGCATCGATAAGGATTGTAGTTTTAAATGTCATGCAACAATAGAGATCGTAGTTTTGAATGTCCTACAACAATAGGATGTGTAGTTTTAAATAGGGATTGTAGTTTTGAATGTTCTACAACAATCGAGATCGTAGTTTTTAATGTCCTACAACAATAGGGTGTGTAGTTTTAAATGTCATGCAACAATATGGACCAGCTTTATAGAGATGAAACATTTTACCAAGCAGGTTCCACGGCTTAAAGACGTTAAACCTGTATGATAAATACTGTACTGTATCTTACTTGTGCATTTTCAGCATCGATATTCTCAGGCAGAGTATACATTGCAAACTTTTCATCGGTTGTCGCCAGCCATTTATCAAACTCGTCCGCCTCTTCATCGAATTCGCTTTGTAATTTTACAATGCTCTGATATTTTGCAAGTTTGTCTTTGGTTCTGATCAGGAGTGTTTGATATCTTGACGTCATTTGAGTTACCTAGTAAACAGGATGTGAGAATGAATGGCTCAAAATACAACAGATTCTCAATGTCTTAGCATTCTGCATCAGTTTGGTCTGTGATCCTTTTATCTCACATTGCCAGACAGAAACTATTTACTGTTACTTTCCCAATACTATTTGTGAAAAGCATGGCTAGCCGTTTGTGCTATAGGTAGTTCGTGGCTATATTAAGCCAGTATACAAGATTCATTCTCGGTTATATACAGTATCGAGACACTTCTCCAGACTTTGGTTGAGGCACATGAGCTACATTTCCGGTATTACTTATCGCTTATTGTATTAGTTGATGCTTACGAACGTCATGAGATTGAGGAGAGAATACTTGTAATTTTTAATCTCGTTAAACGAATTCTAGTAAACCTAAGAAGTGTTACATAAGATACCAATAATTTAATACCAAGGTACAGGATACAATTATTTTAATTCTCAGGTTACCTGCATACTGACACTTCCATTTGAACTACCGCAAGCATTGACCAACTGTTGTGCTGCCTTGTTCAATCTATCTAGTTTGGAACGATTCACTGCAATCTCATTCGAAAAAGATTTGAATCTTTCAACAAGTTCACGATTTTCGGTTAGGTTCGAGGAAAGGAATATCTGAAATAGATAAAAATCATAGATTAACCCCCTGTGTACCGTTAGTAGTTCTGACTGGGCAATGGCAGACTCCCCTAGCCTTTAGCATAGTTTAGGATACAAAGCACAACATTATTCACTGAACTATGAAGCCTGGTGAATGGTGCAATGGTCAAAATAGAAAGACAACATCCTGCATTGCATAAACGAAAATTTTTTCTCCTCACTCAAAGTCCAATATGTATAGTCTCCATTTAGGACCATAGAAGAAATAAACTATCAACAACAAAAAAGATTACGTCATCACCTCTGAATCTGGACAAATTTCCATTGCAGTTATCCAGTCTTCGAATTCTCGACATATTTTTTCATATTTCGTCATTTCTTGCAGTAAATTTTCTTCGGCATTCAGAGTTTCATCGAGTTTGTTTCTGTACTCGTTCCATTCATCTCGAAGATTCTGAAATTGGGAATTAGAAGCAAATAAATACACAAGGATGGAAAGTACTATTTGCAAGCCCTTTATATGTGAGTGCCACTTTCTCAGTGACACCCCTACAATATACATCTATGACTGATGTCCAAATCGATTTGTGACCGATTGGTCCAAGCGTAATGATGAGGTTGTTAGTCAAGGAGAGATGGAATTGAGAGATCTTACCTGCAGTTGTAGTTTTATGCTTTTATCAGGGCTGCTTCTCTTCCCAGCTTGAATCGCTTGTTTGAGTTTGTCTTCACCTTCTGGAATCTCAGTTTTAAGATGCTGTAGAGACTGTAAAGGACAGGCACATGTTCGGATAATCGGGTTTTAATTTTAAGCCCTCATGATATGACTTATGGACTCCAGTACTGTAACTTAGCATTTAAAATCATTTTTCTGTCAATATTTATCATTTCAGAATTACAACATTTCAATTGTGTTCCCTTTATCATGATTAATTAGGCGGATTATCCTCATCTCAGCTACTGTGATCAGGCAGCTTAAAATTAGACAGTTGTTTATGAAATGAACTTCTCAGTTTTTTATAAGGTATTTTGATAGCGAATTATCGATAACAAGCGATTCAATTTAATTCAAACCTCAATATTGCTCTGTAAAGTATCTTTGCCACATGAAGTATCAGAAAGTCTGAAGAGTTCAACAGTTTTTCCAGAAAACCAATCAGTGAAAATGTGAAGAGCTTGATGATAAGTTTTTGCACTCTCTGCTTGAACTTCAGCTTCGTTCAACAGCTCTGTAATAAAATTGGAAAATGTATCCAGTGTTTATGTAGATGCTTTATCAGCCTCTATTGTAGTAACAGACAATTAAGCCCATATCTATAAAACTCTATCTATAACATGTAAGATGAATATTTGAATATATCGCTATATCGCGGTTCACTTATTGCGGATTCACTACATCGCGGATTTTATATAATATTGTATGTATTTTATTTCATGATAAATGCTGTGCCATACAGTACTAGTATGTTTAAGAGTGTGTGAATGATTTATAATGGTTCAAAATACGGTCAAATATATTTAAATAATGAAATAAATATGTGGTTTCTACTTCGCGGATTTTCACGTATCGCGGAAGGCTCTGAATCGTAATCCCCGCTATAGGTGAGAGATTACTGTATATGTTTCTTTTAAGCAAGCTTTTACATTAATGACCTTGTTACACCACCTTACACCATGTTCAATAAAGCACTAATTGATTTAAAAGTGGTACCTTGAACTTCATTCATTAGTTCCTGGTATTGTTCTCTTATTTCAGCGATATCAACTCGTGTTCCAGAGACATCTCCGGTGATTGATGCAATGTTATTTGCGCATTGCTGCACATTCTCAATCATAGCTTCGTTGCTCTTGATGTCTCGATAAAGCGTTTGACATTTTTCAAGATCAGAGAAAAGAGAATCGGACGGAAGATTCTGGAAAAAGAAATGTTTTATAGAATATTCAGTACAGCTCGTCTAAGACTAAGAAAACAAGTGCAGAGGTAAACAATGAAGGAGTATATTGAATATTATAGTAATAGTGTAATACAGCTTCCGCCAAATACCAAGTTACTTATAAAAAAGGGTGAAAAATCTGTCAGTTCCAATACCAGAAAACCATAATTTTTTCTATCTACGGGTTCATGTTTTGTGAACAGTATACGAACCAAGGGTTCTGGATTCCAGGTGGAGTACCTGTATTGTGATTGCAACAAACCAGGGAGGAATAAATTGAGCTCACAGATTGAA
>QXVX01005844.1:0-102996 GCA_013436065.1 Halocynthia aurantium
TGAGGATAACTACATATGGACAAAACAAATCGCAAACTGGCTGATTTCGCAACGTAATGATCAGGGTGGTTTTCTATCCACTCAAGATACCGTGGTGGCTATTGAGGCCTTGACAAAGTACATGACGATGCTTGAAACGGTATGTCTTCAATAATGAATTGAGATCCTAACAATATCATTCCAAGAAAAGAAAAACAGTAAACAGTAAAAAACTTAAAACAGTAAAAGCTTTATATTATTAGCAATATCTGAAATCTATGCCAAATCTCAGCAACCCACCAAACCATTCTGTCTGACATTCGAATATATATTTGTGACTTTCAATGTTCTAAACAATTATCTGTTAACACCATTCAAATGGATTTTGTAACCTTGAACTCACTTCACAAATGGACCTGAACAATCCTTTTAAAATTAGCAGCTTATTCAATTGTCTGTCACCAGTGCATCCATCTTGTTGCTAACATTTTATTCAAGGTATGTATTGTGCTTAACAGGCATTCCCAAAAATAAATGTCGATTTAACGGTGACCCTTTCATCTACTTCACAACATTCAACTTGGTTTGAAAATTCCACGGTGGTGGAAATCACAGAAAATGACAGCATGACACGAAAAACAGTTGAAGTGCCGAACGATACTATCGACAAACCAATTAGGATGACAGTTGCCGGTAAAATTTGATTATTAAACAACCTTTCACTCATTCTGTCCAATGAATTGATCATTCCACTATGGCATTGTGACCTTTTGTGTAGGAACGGGAGAGGGCAGTGCATCGTATCGCTGTACTTGGAGGCAATATCAGTCAGCAGACGAATGTCATTTCCAAGTTGAGGTATCTGTGGACGAAGCGGAAGAAGAAGATATGAAAGTGGTCAAGGTAATGCAAGTGTTGAATGAACCTTATGTATACATTAATTAATTCTTTTGATATTATTGTACTACCAAAGACAAAATGTAGATTTCGAAAGGAGGATGGCTGTAAATTCCAGACTTTTGGATTTTTGTTTGAAGTTTTGGATTTGAAAATATAGCAACTTTAGACTAGCAATCCAGAAACTGAAACCACTACTGTTATTGATAAATCCCAGTTTGCCTTTCTATCTCGTTCAGAAGGTACATTTATTGCATAAATTCATTTACATGTCATTAAAACTTGTTAGATCATTGTGTCAAAGAATGGTACAAAAGCGCAGATGTCAATCATTGACGTAGTAATGTTGAGTGGTTTTGAAGCCGACAAGGATTCTATCGAAAGGCTGTATAAAGATGTTGCTGTGGATGGAATATGTAAGTATATTCGCAAAAGAGAACCATGACCTTTGCGAGACAAAATATTGACCTTGTATTTCTTCTCATTGTAGTTGACAGATATGAATTGACTGATAACACTGTCAAATTATATTTGGGAGGTATTGATGAAAAGGAAATTAAATTCGCCTTCAAAATCAAGGAGGTTTCTGATGTCATAAGAAGACAGCCTGCATCCGTCATTGTTTATGACTACTATGAACCAGATGTAAGCTGTTATTTTTTTCTGCATTCATGTTGCAACACTAACTAGTGTATGTATATACATAGAACATGCAAAAGACAGCCTGAATAAAACTTATACTATGAACATGAAATTCCTCTTGAAAGAGACTATATTGCCGTTAAGTAGTGTTGTGCAAAACAAAAAGTCTTTTGCATTCGTGTTATGTTTTGAACATAAAATTTGAATTTCCTTTTTTAAAATTCATTCTGAATTTACTTGAAAGAGGGGGTTGAATATTATCTAATTTTATAATGCGATAACTAGACCAGTGCAAGCGATTATTGTTACATACAAAGCCATTATAAATTATAAACATAAACAAAAATTCCCATAGGAAAACCATCAACTATAGACCCATAACTATAGTCTGTAAGGCCTACTATCATAATATCATACATGAAACTAATTTATTACTTATTAACAGGCTTATCAAAAAGTATTTTTAGTTGATTATAATCAATCATAGTATAATTATACCCCAATCATGCTTTTAAAATTTCATTTTCACGGAAACTTATAAACGAAAATTTACATATTATACACCTTCATGCCTAAACATATCATTCATCTTTGTTTTAAAACACCATCAGATCAGATGCACCAAGTTTTACTCAATAGGAGATTCCAGTTTCAAATTGAGAACAATTTGTGAAGAGGGAGGGAATATATGTAAGTGTGCGGAAGGGGATTGTCCAGTATGCAGGTTAGGAAATTGTAGCTTAGTGCATCACAAATGTACGTTTTTAATGTTTGGCTTACAGAAATATGATTTTTTTTGCAGATCTCGGAGCGATCAACTAACCAACACTCAGTGCTCATCCCAGTATATATCATCTTTTCATTTTTTTATTATCAGATACAAAATATTCCTAGGGTAGTAGGAATAGTATATAAAGATCTGACATTTAATGATCTATAAATAAAGACCATAACATTAAATTGATGCGTTGCATGTTTATGAAAATCGATCTATGATGTGCTGGAAGTCAATTTTCGAGGCTCCACTCTTCATACCTAAGATATGTAATAAAGCATGTATAATCCTGCTGTTAGCAAAATTTTTGGTTACGTTATAAGCAGTTGCTCCATTATATATAGAATGTGGTTTGCATTGTGATACTGATTAACCAATTTCAAATCTCATTCAAAAAATTTTGATTCGTAGTGTCTTTCCTTTTCAGTGGTAACAGTGAAAATATATGCTCAGATATGTGTGAGGATGATGATATTGGTTGCTATAATCTGCATGTCGAAACTTGCAAACGGTATGTATTAGAATGTGTCTGCATTCTGTTTGTGTTTCCCTGTATGCCCTGTGACAGTTTCGTCCATTCACAACTTATGGAATGTCTCTTGTTTTTGGGCACAGAGATTATGTCTACATTATCAAAGTTGAGTCAGTTGACGAGACTGATGGATCGGGATATAAAATTTTCCAGGCACGTATTGTTGAAGTTATACGAAGTACATGTAAGTTGAATTCAAATTTTGGATCCTACTTCATTTACCAGTTGTAAATTTTTTGCTTTTAGCAAAGCACAATAACCCTAAGGACAAGGTAGTGAATTTCCGTATGCGAGAAGATTGCTATGCAAAGAGCTGCACAGATCCACGTTTTGAAGAAATTGCTTTGAGAAAAAATGCAGTTGAGGTGAATGAGCTATTCAATTCTTTTAACCTTATTTCGAGTTGTGTGTATTGGTCTATAGTCCTGTTGAGGCATGACCTGGACCTGAATTAGTTTTCTTTATTTCTCTAGACCAAATTCATTAATGAGAGTCGTCACTTGCTCGTCTATGGTAGAAATCCCATGGTAAAGGTGGGCAAAGATAATGAACCGGATCAGTAAGTCTACAGTCGAGTATAGAAGTAAGTTTTTTCGATTTTTTAGTAAGCGCCTTTTAATTGCAGATATATATACGAACTGGATGACAATGCTCGTTTGGAAATAGTCCCGAGTGGGAAAAAATGTCCTCCTGACATTCCTGAGTGTGGGCCTGATGACAATAGATGCGATAGAAAGAAAACGAAGCTCGAAAAAATTATGAAGCTATGTAAAATAAACTCCACCTTGATAGATGCGCATCTCCAGGGGTGTGATGTATAAACTGGTGGAATTTATATTACAGGATATCCTGGGTAATTGAGACATAACGAAAATGAGGGGGGGGGGCGATATTCATACGGCCAAAAAATACTTTGGTTATACTAATTCTATAATTACCTTCACTCACAGCTCGTTTGGTAGTTTCTTGTAACTTAATTCAACTTTACTCATTCGATTCACTGGCCAACGCATTTCATTTTTTAGTGATTTAACTTTAGGCTTGACTAGCGACTCCATTGGAGTCAATTGAAAATACGTATATAAATAGATCGATAATGTTATAATTTCTAACCAAAAGCATTGCCGCCCATCTTACATGGTGTTGAATCAAGATCTGTATGCGATGTAATACTCATTTAAACTTTGAACATTCCTTAAAATTATACTTTACTTTATAATCAAGCTCCTCGTTGGGATAAAATGTGGTGTCTTAATTAACCTCAGTCTACAGTAGTTAAGTAGTGTAGGAATGCAGTGTTGATTTATATCAAATGTGTACAGTTTTATTCAATTTTGTGTGAAAATTTTAATAAAAAATTAATCACATAAAATTGTTAAAACATTTCTTTTACTCGTTGTTTTTAATAATTTAATTCCATTCCTACGTGTATACACCAACACACACACATTAGGAGTATATATATAGACGAATATTCGATCTGGAGTTCTTTGCGAATTTATGGCACATAAACATAACCGATTGGCACTCCGCTGTCAAATAACGACTTAGCTTTCTGTTAGCAAACTAATTTTTCATGATGGATCACTTTTTTCTGACAACAAAAGTACATCAAAGTATCTCGGTGACGCATTTCGGATCCCTATCGACACATTAAACCTCCTATATTGTGTTGCTATCAGAACATACGAAAACCATTGACATAGTTTCGATTATAAGAAAAACTTTCCGGAGGTTGCGCAGAAAAGCTTATCAAAGCGGAATATCTGAGTTTGATAACCCTGGAATAACAAACCTGGATCATACGTCAATATTAGTAATACCAAAACGACGCCGAACAATTGACATGGATTTGACTTGTTAACTAAAAGTGTATGTGTAGTCGGGTGATTATCAGAGGCAATCAACTCCTCAAGACGAAGCGCAGGGTTTTTAAGTGATCTCGAAAAGTGCTCATGTGACAAAACGATGGGCAATTCATTGGCAAACGTAGCAGGCGTAATTTTAATGTCAATGAATGAGTGAAGTAAAAGTAAAAATAGATAAAGCACAACAGTAGTGATGGATACAGTTAAATTTAATAAAGGCGTCGTAGTAAGAGGAATAGTATTAGAATGTATTAAGAAGGAATAAGAAAAATCACCTCAAACTGGTCACTGTTCCCAACACAAGAGCTCGCATGGTTAACGATTATTAGTGTGTATGCGTGCATCCATCCAGCATCCATCTAAGTCTAGCTGGTGAGGTAGAGCTTATATACAAGATATAACGGAATTTACATTACATTCACATTCCCTGCTCAATATGCTCCAGTTACATGTTGTCATCTTATAGGTTTGCATTCAAAGGCCTACTGTACTCTTTTAAGTTAAAAAAATACACTTATATATACTTAGATATACTTAGTACATAAAATATAACGATGCCAATTAGCTCTAGTAATCGTCGACTCACGAGAGAACTGTATAAGCCTCCCCCAAAATCATTAGACGAGCTTATGAGATCACATCAAGAAAGACAAAGCGGGTCGGCTCCACACCTGCTGAGAAATGATCATGGAGGAAGCGTGAATGTAGGTAGTGGACTCAGTAGAGAACGACACCTGGAAGGAAAACGTAAGGTTCGAATGCAATGATACACTCATGTTCGTTAAACATAAATACATGTGTTTCTAACATTCTTTTTGTTGCAGTAGATGCGTCTGCAGCGGCGTACTTAGATGGGTCGGTTCCTACCGAATATGGGGAAATACGGGGTGCCAAATTATCATAAATGAAGTATAAAAGTGCTGGAATTAGTTTTATTATCCTGGAAGTTGCGCTTCATCTCTAAGATATACAGGCAACTGTAATAAAAAAAATTGCCAAACAGTGCAATTGCTTTCTGTTCGAATAAAGCCACGCAGGGGAATACTCAACTCGTCTTTGTAATTTTGTCAAATTATTTATTTTCACTCAGACAGCCGTGGTTGGTCCTATCAACGACTCCGGTCTTTACGCGGGCGGATATCCAAATGGACGGGAAAGAAATGAAGTAACTTCAAGCCAAAAGAGCGCTATCCCCTCCCGCGATTCTAACAACGCCTTGTTGAAAAGACGGAAGTGTTGCGGATATTATTGTACACGATGCAATATCCTTGCGTTCGCTTTGGGTTTCTTGCTGGGTGCGTTACTACTCGGATTGATTATTGGTCTAATTTTATATGGAGAAATTAAAGGTGAGTCTATTTTGCATTGGTTATGATTTTTCAACCAATTTTTTATTCGTATGGATCGATTGCTTGCATTACTGCCTACTTCGTTCTGCTTACATAGTACGAGACGCAATAATCGTGGAGCTTGAAGAAGCCCAAACCGGATGCTTCAAGGATCCCTGTCCCTCACAATCTTCTTCTTGCGGCTTTTCCTCGAACAATACGGAGATTATTTGTCTATGTGAAAATACCTCAGAGACGGATGGAGCCACAACAATCAGCGGTAACCGAAAATCAATGAATTCCTAGCTTACGGCTCGTGTCCTTTAGTTGTTTGATGACACGAAAACTATGTACCATTTAAGTGGTGCATGAACGATGTTACCGTTAAACGCTCCGTTACATACAAAATCTATTGCTCATGTGATATTATTAATAATTATATAGTCTTTAACGTGCTTGTGCCCATTCCAATGACATCTCGGAAGAAGCCAAACAGAAACGAATCCCCGATTGTAGTTACATAACGGTTAACAGAATAGAAATGATCTTATCAAATACATGGTTTATAATATATGGAAGAGATCTAAAAAGTGACAATAAGCTATATCATAAGTCGAAGAAATTGATAATATACGCACTCCCATCTTTTAGAAACAAGGCTCATTCATATGGAATGTTTAGCACGAAACTTTATAACGACATTGAAAATTGATTGGAAAAAATGCGTTATTGGGGAAAAATAGCTGCATCCATTATGGACGTGTGGCATTATATAAATAGACAGTATTCTGTCATTCTTTGAAAATGAACAAGATGTTTCCAACTAATGTTATAATATATATATATATACATTCCTAGATGCCGGTCTTATCGATGGATACAGGTGCACGTTCTTCAATCAAACGGAAGGAAATGTCACAACGATACCAAACACTGTAGTTCTGTGAGGCCTCTTCCACTACGGACGTTATTCTTTCGTAGACTGACTGTCAAGTAGAATAAAAATTTGCAGTGACATAGGTAGGGTATCTGGTATGAATTATTCGATTTGTCACGCAATGCACTATTTTTCTGCACAATTTTCCAATCCTAGTGCAGGTGACCAGATTTGTATTTTGTCTATAGATTCTCGAAATTTGGCGCTTTTTGGGATCGGTTATTGAGTCGTTTACTATACTACCGTTTTTTGACCTTTCTGTCAAGTAATCAAACTACAGTATTGTAATCAGCTAATCTTAAGTAAGAAAAGATCGATTACTATTCCAAATGCCGTCTTGTGCTGAAGGGTTCCCTTTTACCATATCTCTAGAAACATTGTACAGTAATATATGATATAAGATGACTTTTATGCTCGACTCTTAGAATAGTGCAATAATATTCCTTGAAAATATATTATTATCTTGTATGTATATTGTAATTCAAGTATATTCAATAATTTTAACTAATTTTTTCCGCGAAAACGGCAGAAACACTGTGAAAATATTTCTCTCTATAATCCAACCTCTCTTACCAATGCAAACTAAGTACACCACATCACTGGGTATCATCATTTGTATTTAAAGGTCTATATGGAACAGTCTTCTGTAGACTTCAAAAATTAAAGGAAAATTGCATTCAGTGTTGCAAGTTGATGACTTAGCATCATTCATTTTGAAGCCTGTAAGAATTATAAAAAACGACATTTGAATGAGATCTAAATCCCCAGGACTGCTATAACAGTCCGCTAATATGCATAAGATTTGTTTCTTTTTTGTATTTGTTTCTTGCAAACTAAAATCGTGTGAATTGCTGTGATTATGTTTGGAAGTTTTTCTATCCTGCACAACAACTCTTATCTTAAATTGGAAGTCCTTTAATACTGGATAACAAAGATTGCTTGTTACTTCGATTCGAAAATGCACTTTTTCTTCATTCCCACAATTCACAATTTCATGAGCGATGTCAAATTCTAGCATACCCCGATTCCTTCTTATGAGAGGTTTTTCACTTTCTATCCACGGACTATTCAGTAAGTAATTTGTAAGAACTTCCATTGCATGAAGCACACTTTTTCTTTCACCGGATTGCTTTTCAACTTCTATGTGTTTCTTATTTACTAGTCTGAGACTGCTTAACATGTTATCTTGTTTAAAATTGTCTGCCGATAAATTGACTGTTTCTGAAGCCAACTTTAATGTTGCTACTGCCAACAGAGATGTGTGCATGTCACTGTTTATAAAAGTCCACAGTTCTTCTGGGTCGTTTTTATCGATGCATTGATCACTTCTGAAGTTTATATATCTGATGATTTCAACTCCATAATCGTTATCTCGTTGATTGATCTGACACAAGTATACTTCAGCACAACTGAGAATTCCGCTCCACCCTCCAGCATGAGTTCTAATCGTGACAGAATACGGCACAGCAGTTTGGGCATAATTAGGGAGTTGACGAATTGTGTTAGAAGTGAGGAAGAATGCATTGTTTTCCTTGCCAAGCAAAACTAATCCATGCACATTATCATCCAGGCAATCTTTTTTATCATTGGTGAGTAGATATTTCCTTATGTGTACAGTCGCTATACTTGCACATTCTTCATGCATTGTACATAGAAGCTGCATCTGTTCACCATGGGATATCGGTTTCAATTTGGAGAACCAAACGTAACCTTGCGGGAAGAAGAAGCAAGCTATAGGAGTCTCTGTGGACTGCGCTTCAATGCCAAAAAGTGAGACATACAAATTTTTATTGATATGTAATAAGTTGTCCATGGAATGGAAATAGGGGTGTTTTCTACCTTGTTCAGCTTGAAAAATGACAAGATGAGGATCATCCTGTACTTTGTCCAGCATAGCAGATGGAATTGTTATATCCATCACTTCATAGGGCGTACTAACTGGTACCTCAGCACCTTGATTCTTAAGATCAAAGTCGAATAATTCACATAAATTTGTTAATATAGAAGTGTGAAAAAGTACAAGCTGTCGAATGCCACTATCAGCTTTTCCCAATAATAAGAGACGCTGTTGAATGCAAGAAATTCTTGATATCTTGAAATTCTCATATTTGTAAACAATAACAAAATCTCGCTTCCTCTTAGTATCATCAGAACTGTTTTTTAAATTCCTTAAACAACGTTCACTGGAAGGAAGTTTGAGTGCAATAACTTGTCCATTTTTACACCCGACAATCAACACTTTCTGATCATTCTTGACATTCGAACTTGCCTTGGGCACTGTAATTATCGTCCCACAACTGACCTCTCCCAATAATGCGAATATCTTGAGTACTTTATGATCTGCATATAACTTAATGTAGTGTAGACAGAATGACACAGCCGTTATCCGGACACACTTGAGCATGTAATGACTGAGGATATTTTTTTCTTCTGAGCAGGATGGAAAAGAATCGATTGCCACAAATTTATCTATTTCCATAATTCATAACTTTGTTATAATTTATTACTACAGTTCTGAAATGAAAAAAATGTCATTTATTCACCACTAGAAGATAAAAGATTTATTTAGCAAAGAAATAGTACAAGTACACTCGCATCTTCGACTAATAACAACATAAACAATTCCGTTAACGTCTAGTGAGAAACAGGGTGCACAATACAAATTAGTATCTATATTTTGTAGAGTAGTCTTTCGGCGACACCACCAAACCCCGGCCTTTTCTCGCTCCACGAAATACAGTTTCAACAATGTCTATCATTTCTTGCTTGTCTTCCATTGCCCAGTTAATTTTATTGTTGTTTCCTGTCCCTAAATCGATCATAATGTGTTTGTTGCTGTAAGACAGAATGAAAACGTAATTAACAATGTTTCAACATACAATCATGGATGGATCATGGATACCGTTTTTATTTAGCTTATTATTTCATTAATAAAGGAGTTGGTTTGGCAATCAAGTAAGTAATTTCTCTACATTCAAATCAATAAAAATATTGCATGTAAGGTATAAAACTCAATCATTAAGAGATCTTTATTAAAAATTGACACACATACACCATGATCTACAGGGAAAGGTTTTTGATCACAATTTACCATCAATTTTTATGCCTTTCATTCAATTGACTTGAAATTTAATATGCTGATAATATGTCTGCTTACCGATAAAAGAACATCAGGGTGCAAGGGTCATATAATTCATACATTTTATTAAAATCAGGCACTTCTGCTATGTCGACTAAATAAATTACTGCAAAATTCTTCACTTTGTCTGCTATACTGTACAGAGTCTGAAAAGACAGAAATTACTGATTTTATCATGCTCATCTACATAGATCTAATAATCTATTATCATAAATTACCTCATCCATACGCATACATGTTGGATCCCAGTCGTGGCCAAATCTAATAACTACAACTTTTTCCTGTTCTCCTAAAATAGCTTGATCCACTTGATAGCCATTTGTTAAATGTGGAATCATGTAAGACATCTTTGCTGATGGTGGAAACTCAAAAGGCGAATATCAAAGTTTGTTGTCTTTCGAGGGAATAATGACAGTGAATGTTTAGATTGGGAAAAGATCCCAAACTTCCCTTGTAATAAAATTATTACAGAGTGAACTAGAGGTTTTAAATGTGATAAAACAATAATTCCCACCACTGTCTGTCACCAGGGTTATCTTGGCCGTACTTCCTTTCTAAGGTACCTAGGATCGTTACAGGGAGGCTTAAATGAAAAGGCTTCTAAGGATAATTGTACCCAATAAATCACCCCAAAGAGCCCGTATAAGATGCTTATTACAATAAACTAAATTTTGTAAAAATTGCAGTCCCAAACAATTAGGCTAAATTACAGAAACAGGTCAATTGTTCAAAATTATAAGCACCACAAAACACAAAATGTAACAAATCCATATATAAATTTTATCATATTTATTTCCATTAACAGCTGATGATTCATTCATTCATGTGTCTAACATAATTCTTTACTCGGATTTAGGGTAGGGTAGGGTATAGGTTTACAAACGTTCTTCCGGCGGATTGGGCATGATTCCGCAAACGTTATGGCGGATGTTTAATCGAACATATGTTGTGTTTGTAAAACGCTGTACATGACTGTTAGCCTTAATTTCGGTCGATGTATTTGGGATACGCTTCTTCGGAAACGGATAAGGTAAACGTACTGATACGTTATCCTATCTAACAATAGATAATTGAAATTTGCATTTTTTTCCCTTTAGGACGATAGCTTAGTAAAATGTTCCGTTTTTCTGCCTGGTCTGCATCTAGAGCTTCTTTTGCATTACATCCCTGCTGCTGGACACAGCTCGGGTACTTTTCTACAATATCTTCTAAGAAAAAAGAGTTTTCACATATAATTGTTGGTGCAGGTATTGCCATACATAACATTCGAGTCTCCGTAGAATATTGCGTTACATATCATTACTACTTTTTCAGGCTCAGCTGGTTGCGTTTTAGCAAACAGATTAACGGAAGATGCTTCGAATTCTGTACTCCTCATTGAAGCTGGTCCAAAGGACACAATACTTAGCAACCTGAAATTGCTTTGGAAAATTCATATGCCGGCAGCTTTAACTTACAACCTCTGTACAGAAAAATATAACTGGTAAATAATTAGTATTTATAATATTATTTATAATAATAATATAGTATTCATAATTATTAATAATACTAATGTGCTTCTATCAAGGAAATTGGTTCTATCATTTAATATATCCCAATCTAGGTTTTATCACACAACTCCTCAGAAGCATGTCAACAATCGTGTGATGTACTGCCCTCGCGGTCGTGTTTGGGGTGGTTCATCTTCCCTTAATGCAATGGTTTACATCAGAGGACATGCTTTTGATTATGATCGGTGGGCAGAAGAAGGTGCTTCCGGCTGGGATTATGACCACTGTTTGCCTTATTTTAAAAAGGCTCAAAATCATCCACTTGGGGCTGATACTTATAGAGGAGGTGATGGACCACTGCATATTTCCCAAGGTTTGTAAATCAGATTATATAAATTTCTAAATAATAATAAGTTTGGAGATTCAAACTCATGATGCATTCCATTGCTTGAATCACATTGCAAACTCCCAACGTTACATTGGACGTTACATCTCAATCTCCACATTCAGAGAAAATGTTTTTAGATTGCGTGAAGTAAAAAGGAATTTGATAATAGCATTATTTTGTATATACGGTTCATTAGAGAGATATTTAACTGAAAACATTCCTATAGATTATACTCTTGTACAGGTGACATGTCAAATCCACTATTCCAAGCATTTATTGACAGTTCCATGCAAGCTGGTTATCCATACACTGCTGACACGAACGGTTTTCAACAAGAGGGATTTGGACCGAGTGATATGACGATACATAAAGGCATGAGGTGGAATACAGCCTCTGCATACCTGCGGCCAGCACTGGAAAGAACCAATATAAAAACTGAGGTTGAAGAAAAATCATAATACTATTTTGACTACCGGCATACAATTTAATCTTATATTTGTGGCCTGGGAAAATTCCAATCTACAGGTTTATCGACATATCATGATAATCTAATCTCATGAATTTATGAAGGTTTTTCTTAATTCTCTTTCTCTTAAATATACATCAATACAATGAATGTTCTGCTGTGTAGAATACAGATCTTGGATAATAAAATAGTAGAATTATAATTAGTATCTGTAAGCTGTTTAACATACAAATATGGTATCGTATACACTGATTGTATGAATCCATTCTAGGTGAATTGCATGACAAACAAAGTATTATTTGAAGGATATAAAGCAGTCGGTGTGGAATGCATGAAAAATGGAGTGAAAGAAGAATACTTTGCAAATGAAATAATTTTATCTGGTGGTGCCATCAACAGCCCACAACTCCTCATGCTCTCTGGCATTGGTATGTTTTCTATGCTATCTATTGCCTGTACAGGAAAATGCATTTCACAAGTTTGCTTCTTTAATATTAGGTAATGCAGATGATCTGAAAAGCCATGACATTCCTGTAGTTCATCATTTGCCTGGGGTTGGACAAAATCTACAAGATCATTTAGAAGTTTACATCCAACAAAGATGCAAGAAGGTAGGAACTCCTTATTAATTCTTGATTCTGAAGAATGAATTGTCGGTAGTTTAGACTGTAGGTTTTGTTATATTAAACCCAACTGCTATTTTGCTCCATAAATCAGCCAATTACGCTCTATAGTGCCCAGCTCCCGCACAACATGGTCAAGATTGGTGCCGAGTGGTTTCTGAAGCAGACCGGGTTGGGAGCATCTGCTCATCTTCATGCTGGAGGATTCATTAGGAGCAAGAACGGGATAACTCATTCAGACATCCAGTATCACTTCTTGCCATCTCAGGTAATACTTTTTTATGTCTACCATTTTAGACCAGAATATAGAGATGTATGGTGTTTTAAAATTCATGTTGAATTGTATTAAGGTGATTGATCATGGTAGAGTGAGATCTCAATGCCATGCTTATCAGGCTCATGTCGGCACACTTCGTGCTACCAGCAGAGGTTGGGTTAAATTGAAGTCGAAAAATCCAAAAGAACATGTGATCATCGACCCAAATTATTTAGAAACTGGTATGCAGTAGATAAATAAACACACTGTATTCAATCGGAAGTATATTTAAAGCATATGTTTAACGTCTCTTAACATAACAACTATAGTTTAGATTTAGAGAATCTATTTCCTTCATTCAGAGGATGACAGGGTGGATCTTAGACAATGTGTGAAGCTCACTCGGGAAATTTTTGCTCAAAAGGCGTTCGATGAGTTTCGCGGAGAAGAAATGAGGCCTGGGATACAGGCCAGTCTTAATTATGATTCACTGAAAAATACAAGTTCAAATACTAAGAGTTCGGTTTTATGCTTTGTTTTTGATTTCGATACATCTTGATAATACTTTTTCACTCATTTAGGTACAAACTGATTCGGAGATTGACGCTTTTGTACGAGAAAATTGCGATTCTGCGTATCATCCATCGTGTACTTGCAAAATGGGATCGGAAAGTGACCCAATGTCAGTTGTTGATAGTGAAACCAAGGTGGGACCTCATCATTTAAGATCTAGTAATTACAGGACAATAAATTATTTTAACCTCTGAAGGTCATTGGTCTGGAAAGTCTTAGAGTTGTTGATGCATCAATCATGCCAAGTGTTGTGAGTGGCAATCTAAATGCTCCTACTATCATGATAGCAGAGAAGACTGCAGATATGATACGTGGTCGAGAGCCTTTGTGCATGTTGAACACACCAGTATATAAACCTCATTCCTTGGAAACTCAAAGATAATAGTTATGTGATGTCCAATTTACATCTCACTAATTAAGTTGTAGGCACACAGAGATAGAGAAACATTTCAGCTCTGTAGCAGGCAATAAGCTAAATCAGTGTGCTTAATTCTTTATGTATGAAAAAGATGACATTAAGAGTAAAAAGGGAAAAGTTGATTTCAGGTTGGTCCTTGTGACTTGCCTATTCAGGGTGGCCATGAAAGAACCAATATATTATGAGGTTTATACTATTTTACATCTTTTAAAGTTAGCAATATGCACTATTCATGTAATATTTGTCAACGGGATTCTGTATTATTTAATTTTTATGATTTGTGACCTCAATCAATAGATTTCTGTAACGAAATATTTCGCAGTAGATGTCAGTAGTCATACAGGAGAGAGAACCTCTTCAACTTTATTGTTTGAGTAAATGACAGCAATAAACAGTTAATGTTTATGACCTTATAATTAAAAAATGTGATCATGTTAGCAGCAGATAATTATTCATCATGTGTACCTCAACTTCTGAGCTTTGCTTCATTGCATCTCTTCATGTCACCAGTATTATCTGAAGTTTTTGGATTATATGTTATTAGTGAACTGAACTAAATTTTCAACTGATATTGTTGCACGGATTTGAACTTTGTCTTTTGATTCATTTATAAACAAGATTCTAGATCAAAATCCTGGCTGTTCAGTAGGTTTTAGTATGATCTCGCAAACATTCACTCTGGTGGGCGACGAAAGAACTAGAATTACTTGATCAGCAATATCTTCAGCCGTTAAGATTTCGTATCGTGATTGAATCGATCTTGCCTTTTCCGAGTCGCCGGGAAACATTCTATATTGAAAATCCGTTTTAACTAGCCCTGGGGAAATGGAGGTAACTCGAATATGGGAATTTTTAGCCACCAACTCATGTCGCAATCCCTTCGTGAGCGCCGTCAGTGCGTGCTTGGTAACTTGATAGAAATGTGCGTCAGGGCGGAGGTCGACGTAATGCCCTGCTGTACTGTTAATACTGACAATGTAGCCATCGTCCACTCCTGCTTTATCCATTAATTTGATCGCCTCACGAGAGCAAATTGCAGGAGCCATAACATTGATATCCATCATAGATCGCCACTGGTCAGTCGTTCCCGATAGTAAAGGGGCATTATGAGCAAGTCCAGCGTTATTTATGAGTACGTGTAGGGTCCCATACTTGGTTTCTACTTCTTTGAACATTTGTAGAATACTCTCTTCAATGCTAACGTCGCATTTTATGCAGTGCATTCCGCCATTTTTACTTATTTTACTAGCAACCGACTGAAGTGCCTCAAGATTTCGTCCACAGCCAATAACTTTCAATCCGCTATTTGCAAGCTTTATAGCTATTTCTGCTCCTATGCCCGATGAAGCTCCGGTTACCAGTGCAACTTTTCCCGTCCACTTATTCATTTTTGAGCACACTGTTTGAATAACGAACATACAACAGAAATGGTAAAATTTTTATACTCAGTTCTTAACTCAAGCTGGTCTAGCAGACTGGGATAAATGCTTCAAGCAATTTGATACAAGGCCACGCCAACTGCGATAGGGAATTAGAGCACGTTATCTATTGAAAACCACACTGTCGCAAAAACAATGCTCCAGTATACAAACATTGCTGAGTCAACATGCCTTTCGTATATAAAAGAAGATCTTTATTTACCGTTAGATTAATTTGCTGTTCGTGCATTGTCGTATTTGTACAGTAATTAAGTAGCGCAGGTTCAACATTGGTTAATTCGTTATATTCGATATCTCAAGTTCAGTTGGGTATTGAAATATTTCATGCTTAATCCGATAGCCGAAAACTTGAGTTAATATTTGTATTCGTGAGCTATCATTATGTGGTGTTATCTCTATTGTGTAGTGCGATTGGCATCGCGTGGTACACATCTACTTATACGTACAATCCTGCTTGCAAATAATAGATGTTGAACCGCAATCCATTCTTGCAAGAGTCTATTATATGCAATTTTCATTTCAGCTTATATCATTGGGGTATATATGTGTGTAGCACCTACATAATTTGGAATAAGTCAAACCAAAACGTAACTGATGGTAATGTGACAATTTTATCAAAAGAAACTGCGTAGTTGGGAAAAAGGTCAAGTAAATAAGCAACTGTTTTCAATACTGTAAAGCCGACAGCAAAAACTTCGTTTTGCAGTACTGTACTTGCATCGCACAACGGCTAATATTAAATTCTCTAATTTCCAGTCAATAATTCCCTGCTGGCAACCAATGGTAATTAGCATTTTGGTATCCGTAATTAATAGCAAATATTCAGTATGAACCACATAGATAAACCGTATAAAACTTGGCTAGTCATGGAAACTGAAGTATGCCTTCGAGAGTCAATGATGCGGAACGAGAGTTCGTTCATGAAAGAACCTTCTTTAAAGAGCTAGATGACGTAAGTTGTTACACGCAATAAGCATCCGTTTATGACGTAATCACAGGTGTAGTTTCGACAAATTCATAACCAGCTATGGTTTCCTTAGTTTCTTTTTGTGAATATGTTTTTGTAATGACAACTATACCACTTTATTTATTGCACTAAGAAATGAATTATTTTTTGGTACGTACATGATAACCTCTACAAAACTACAGTGCGATTGTAATTGACATTATTTGGTTTCCGTAAGTATTGTGGTTGAATTCAATAAACGATGAATTGGGATTAACTGTAATTTCAACATGACTGGAGAATGGAAATGTGTGAAAGTAATATCCGAGGTGAGGGGTAGGATGAGTGATTTCGGTAATTTCCGGGTATACGTTATCGAGTCTACTCGCATAACTGCGGTACCGCAGTCTCGCATAGCAGAGTGGAAAATAGATGTTTTAACCACCTTGCATAGCGTCGGATCGTGACAGCATTGCATCTGATAGTTTCACACTGTTCACAGCTTCTTAATCCCCTCTCACCTTCTCAGGACTCATTTCATAGATTTAGGTTTTACAAACTACAGAATGGACAATGGTCAGGAAGAGGAGAAAACAATTTATGATGAGCTCGACTATCCATTGAATGAAGGGGACACATGGTATGCGCTTCTGGGATATTTTTATTACTGAAAAATCGTGCACGTTGCATAATTTTCATACCTATGTGATATATGAGTTTTAATTGTAGTAATTTTTCGCTTTCTAAGGTATCTCATCGACTCGAAGTGGCTGGAAAACTGGAAGAGTTATGTTGGCATAACAAAGTCTAAAGGGGAACCTCCTGGACCAATTGACAACTCGAACTTACTTGAAGGTATGATGTCTGAACTATTATTATTTCACAAGATATTACATATGTGTTGTGTTCGAATCTTTTTTTTTCTTGCAGACAATTTGAACAAACTCAGGAAAAAACTGATTGAAAGCCATGACTATGAATCAATTCCTGAAAGTGTTTGGAATAAACTAGCTCTTAAATATGGACTTGTGCAAGGCCAGAACAGTATTGGCAGAAAAGTATGATATGTGTAGTTAAATAAAATGCAGAATTGTAATCATGAGGGGGTTCGATTTTTACCTAGCTTTATTGGCGTGGAACTTTAAAATAACCGCGATGATTGTATTAGGAATTTTTATGCCTCCGAAAAAAAACAGGAGGAATTTGGAGAATCGGGTGGATAACTTTCCAAACGTGTTTGTATGATGGCATAATTTATCAGGAACAAGTTCATACTTATTCTAGTATTATTTTAGTAATTTTCCAGGGTAGGCAAACTACTCTGCAATAATCCTGGGTGGGATAGTAGGCTGGCATACCCTACCCCCCTGCTCAGTTTAATGATATTTTGAATATGCAGGTTATAGAAACTGGCAAGTACACCAAGAGTATACAGATCGAGCTGTATCCACCAGAAATCACGCTTCAACAACACAGCGACCAAACTGAGTGCAAAGATGAAACGTTCAGTCGTTCTGTCACAATTGGTTCGTAGAAAATTATAACGATAATCATGAATAATAAGGATGAAACTTAAATATTTACGGGTTTCTGAAGACATTCCGTCCTTTTTATAAGTTCTTGGTTCACGAAACATGTTTTTTGATAAACAAAGCTGTGGTTTTTTATAAGAGCTAAAGTATTTCATATTCTCTTCTTCTCTTTGTTTTAGAGGAGATTCACAAGTGCATGAGGGAATTATTTGTAATCCCTGACAACAGAGAAACACGAGTCTATTTGAAAGAACGACCTGAACCCCTAGATGAGAAGAAAACCCTAGATGATCTGTCAATTATTACAGGACAGGTATCAGTAAATATTAATCACTGTACATGCAGAGGTTGTTGATTTTATCACAAGTGAAAAAATAGTACTGCAGTAATACGCACACCCTAACTACGACTTCCAGACAGCTGGAAAAGCTCTACACTTTATTATTATGTACCCAAACTTTGAGTCAAAACTATAGTCAGTGGGATCAAAGGCACCTATTAAATCATGGTTTCTCTCACACACACTAGCCATCAAACACAAGTGTTTGAAATTAGTGAAAAGCTAGCTATCAGTATCGTTGAAGTGAGAATGAAAGTGTTACATATGATAAAGCAACTGTTTTACTGATCATAATCTTAGACTCTTGTATTGGAAACAAAAAACGATGATGGCTCATGGCCTCGTCCACCTTCATATAATGAAAGTCAAGCAATTGCATCAACTTCAAGCAAGACCAAGCAGTATAACACATCTTCGACATTTAACATGAATGGGTATGATATTAAATAATTATTATTCGAAATATGCAATACAGCTTTCTCTTTATATAGCCTTTTTAAGTGTGCCATTGTTCACTACGAGTATTATGAGCATGGACTGTAGCATAGGTTTACTAGTGGATAAACACCGGCCTAATTATATATAAATTATTTTTGCCAGAATAAACAACTATCCAAGTCAAAATTTACGAAGCACAGCAAACTACAATTCTCTCCTCGTTCCTCCGGGACTCTGTGGGCTGAGCAATCTCGGAAATACATGTTTCATGAATAGCGCCATCCAGTGCCTGAGCAATGTTCCCTCGCTGACCAAGTATTTTGAACGTATGTTTTTCATCATGTGTAAAGTGTTGCTAGTACTGTATATATTGTAGATATCATATTTTTTGTACTTCAGAAAACAAGTATGTTGATGAACTGAATTATGAGAACCCGCTGGGAATGCATGGGAAAATAGCAAAGGCTTATGCTGAGCTTATAAAAGATGTCTGGTCTGGACATCACTCCTCTGTTTCACCAAGAGAGTTCAAGGTGTGATTTTTTTTAAGGTTATTCTCATTTTATTTCCTTACTTTCAAATCCTTATTTTCCAGTACAATGTAAGCAGTTTTGCACCTCGATTCTCTGGATACCAGCAGCACGACAGTCAAGAACTTCTCGCGTTTCTTATAGACGGACTGCATGAAGATTTGAACAGAATAAAGAAAAAGCCGTGAGTCTGCAACAGGGGGTCCAAGAGTTTGAAATAGAATTCATAAAACATATGATTGTTAGTTTAGAATACTGTTGAAAATAGCAATTAATAATAGGAATAATATTTGCTGTTGGCATCAATTCGTTTTGGTTATATAATATTGGCTGTGTCCTATGAAAATACCCAGAAAATTAGGGATTGATACTGACCGCTTTGAAGACCGAAATGCACAAGAACTATAGTATTACTATTTACAGTAGTAAGTTTTTTTTCTTTAGTTACATCGAATTGCAAGACTCAAACGGACGGGACGATACAATTGTTGCAAGAGAAGCATGGCTTAACCATCGTGAAAGAAACGATTCTATTATTGTTGATACTTTTCACGGACTATTCAAAAGCACACTCGTCTGCCCAGAATCGTCTTGTCAAAGGATTTCGATAACATTTGATCCTTTCGGATTTCTCTCCCTTCCTCTGCCTATTTCCAACAACATTTCTATCATATGTCATTATGTTCCCTATGACCCAGCAAAGAGAATTGTCAAGGTTTGTTGTTTTTATTCATCTTGAATACTTCCCTTATCATCACATTTAAAATTCAACTCAAAACCCGAATACTTCATGAGTCAACCAAGTATATCCTCATTCCAATAAAACCTCTACTATACAGCATCGTCTCTCAGTCAGGAAAGATGGATGCATGAGACATGTTTGTGAAGCACTTGCAGAAAGAGTGGGTTCCAAAGCCAAGAACTTGTGCATAACAGATGTCTACAACTATAGGTTTTGCTTTGTTTCATTAACTTCTTGATAGATAAAGTATTATAATTCATGAATAAATTCATTCATTGCTCAGATTTTACAAAGTTTACACTGGATCTGAAAAAGTTTCCGGGTATTCGGACAGAGACAATCTATTCATATTTGACAAAGGACAAACTTCTGATGATGACTCAGAAGATGATATTGTATTTGTCCGAGTGCTGATGCGTCGTGATGGGTGAGTATTGTCTAGTCTAAGTTTTTTACATGGGAGTTAACCAATATGAGAAATAATTAGACCTTGCACTTGTGCTGAATTTTCAGGAATGTGGCAAAAAAACTATTTGGGCAACCATTTCTAATTCCAGTCAAGTCAAAATCCACAACATACAGGACCCTGTATAATGCAGTGCTGAAAGCAGTGTCGTATGTTTCCTTTTAACTGAATTTTATTGTTGCAACTCTTCTTCGAGAAGTTAGTGTAATTGCAAGTTTCGTTTAGACGGTATGTCAAAGAAGAATTCAGAGACAACATCAAAATGCTATCAGAACTTCAGAAATGTGATATCAATGAGGGAGATGAAGGCACAGATGTTGATAATTTAGACAAAGTAATGTTCCATGATAGCAATAAAACTGTTCATTTCATATTTAATATGGTTCCAGATGTGTCCACAGGCATAAACATTCTTTTGTATTATTTATTTGGATTGCATAACTGAAACTCTCATCAATTGCCGTTTTCCAGAAAGAGCAGAGTGATCTCGAGGAAGAAGAAGCGGAAGAGCAACTCTTCACTCTTGGTGTCGTTAATTCGTTTGGAACAACGAACTTGAAAAATTTGGAATGTGGTGATACTCTTCTCCGTATTTCAGGTTAGTTGAATTACCTCCTGGGGAGTTTCAGTCCTAGAATACAGTAGCTCCCCAACTCAATGAGTTATGTTTCGAGATCGAGATTTCCGTATATCAATTTGTAAGTCAATATAACCTATGTCTATCACTATCACCAGCATCATTCACCTTTCTATTTTCACTGGCCATGATGAACACAACATAACATACAGTTTGATGCTGTAATATTAGGTGATATGCATTTTTCTGCTGACTGGGAACAAAGTGTGTTAGAAGAGTACATGGATGAAGATGTCATGTCAACGATTGAAGATGATTCCTCAGTTGACATGAACCCTAGGAAAGGAAAACATATAAGCCTAAGAGACTGCATGAATCTTTTTACAACAAAGGAACAACTTGGAGAGCATGATCCTTGGTATGCTACTTATCGGGATGATTGGTGTTTGGTATTTTTATCTGTATATTGTATCTATGTTGGTATCAAACTTACATGTGGGGGAATTATGCTCACAACACATAGAATTTAAAATCAAATGTAGTCAACATATGGTTTCGAAAGAAATTTTATATAAATACAAATTAAAATAATTTGATTGTAGTGTAAAGTTAGTGATTTTACTTCATTCTGTATATTGCAATGAGTATTTTCTCTTCCCTAGGTATTGTCCGGACTGCAAAGAACATAAGCAAGCAACCAAGAAATTTGACCTGTGGAGTCTACCTCCTGTCCTTATCATACATTTGAAGAGGTTTTCGTATAGCAGATGGTCAAGAGATAAAATTTCAACGATGGTTGATTTCCCTCTCAAGTAAATATTGCTTTCCACTTTGATAAATCAATTCTTTAATAAATCATACATTCACTCATCTCTATTGTCCGATATACAGGGATTTTGACATGTCAGAATTCATCATTAACCCGGCAAAGCAACAGTGGCCGAAGGAAAAGAAAACCTACAATCTCATTGCCGTCTCAAATCACTATGGCGGAATGGGTGGCGGGCATTACACAGCTTATGCACGCAATTACAAAGATGACAAGTGGTATCACTTTGATGATAGCAGTGTCAGTGCTTTTTCAGAAGATAGAGTAAAGGTAAAATGTTACTGCAGGATAAGGGATCAAAATAGGAATTTTTTTTGCAGCACTTTATACATTAGAAATGCTTCATTCAGATTTACATCATAAACTAATTTGTAGTTCTTGGAAGAATCGTAACAAAATAAATTCGCAAGGTTTTCGTTGTTAATATTCGTTGCGAATGTGAGTGTTCCTTGCCATTCCTCGTAACATTCTACAAAGTTCTATATTACTTTAGTCTATCATTACAGTACACTGTAAATACATAGATAACATAATTATTTCAGACCCAGGCAGCCTACATGCTACTATATCAGCGACAAGACTTGGAGGAATGGGTGAAAACAGGGTCCGAAGAAAAATTTAATTTTTTAGAATCATTGGTGAGTCCGAGGAGCTGCGACCCGGCCCACGGATTCACCTACAACGAAAAATCAAACGAAAACAATTTACAGAGAAAACACACTTGCAACGGAAACGCAAGTATTTCTGATCAAGAGCCTGTGAAAATGGATACTAGCTAAATTTAACAGTAAAAAGTAAAGCATTTGCTTGGCACTTGCAATTGTCTCAAGTATTTCAATTGAACAATCTTTAACAGTTCCTGAAGTCTAAGATTTCTAATCATTTTTATTTGTTTGGATAAAATGTTAACCTTTAATTTATTGTGTAAATGAACTTCTTTTGAAAACATTAATGAGTCTAGGGGGAGGGAGTAATATGCTTTGAAAATATGAAATAAATACTCAGTTGAAGCAGGCTGTTCGATATTAAAAGTTTAATTATTCAAACTAATGATTCTGTGCAAATGATTTGTTTACTTATGTATTGTCACAGTATCAGCTTCTAATTAATTTGCATGTGTGCTTTGGTAAGATCTCCTGGAATGTGTGTATATGATGAAATGTTAATCACTAGAATTTGTAAATACAATATTTGTCGGTGGCTGGTTGGTTAACAAAACTGAGAATAAGGAATTCTAAGCTTAATATCTATATTTATTACTCAAGAGTATATGGAATACAGTTTATATTTGGAATCCTAAGTAAACTACTGTAGTTCCTTTAACAAATGGATAACTGATTTAAGTTTATAATCTTTATTAATCTTCCATGTAACAAAGAAAACCCTTTTGGTAATTATTATTATTATGATTTTTTCAATCACCTTATTCAGACTAAGTTCACCAAGGTAATAGTAAACATCACTCAATAAAATTTTATACAGATACACCGCTGATTTTCTGACACCTCTTCAAGGCCGTGCAAAATTATGAATATCCATTCACACTAGACATGTTAATAAAACTATTTGTAATTTGAACTGGTTGATATATTGATTTCCATGTAATTGAATTTAGTCATCAAGTATTCTAGTAGTTAAGATCACATTGAATGAATTTTTACTGGAGCAAATGTCTTATCACAATAATGCACAGATGTAGCTTGCTGGTTTTTTTTGTCCAGAGCACAGCAATTTTGTAAAATTAGTTGTCTGAGATGTGTGTTTCCTAGTTTCGATCCTTTATTTTCCTATACAAAATGATAACACAGTCCTCTGGGGAACAGAATTTCACTGATTCTGGTGCTTTCCTCAGCAAGCCAACAATATGATATTCTAAGTTTATTTAATGCCCAACTGAAATGTGGACTTCATGACAAGACAACTCTTTTTTGAAGCTCTCTGTTTCACCTTGTTATGGTATAATTGATATAATTCTTAGCCATTCTTCCAATGAGGTCATGTATAACTGACAATATGGAATCGTTATCTTAATTTCTTTGAAGCTTAATATAAAATACAATACTCACTCACTTTGAAGTTATAAAATTTATTTAGTGCAATTACTTCAATTTAAGTAAGATGTTACAAGTGTATTGTTAAAATTTAAATGAAGTATTGTTTGTTCTGTTCATACACCCACTCAATAGAACTTATTTATTTTCGTCACATAATAAAACCGGGAAATTACCAGAGGAAGAAGGATTGGAGATAAATAGTTCATTCATTTTAAGTTTTGGGTTATATGGCGGAATAAATAGCATAAAAAACAGAGAATTGACCACGTTTATCTTAATGTGTTCTTTCGCATACTGTCTGGCTCTAGTGCGGCAGCATTATCAAAACGGTCACTTGCCATCTCGCATATATTAATCCACCAATTACAATAGAACACCCGCTGTAGCGGGAGTTTTTCCATTCGTCATTCATGCATATCGAAACACGTGATCTCGTATTTTGTTCGCGCCAATTCCCATCCACCTGTTTGTTAACGTGCTGTGAAATCGTTTTTTGTGCAGGTGAATTTATATTACTTTAAGAGTTACACGCAGGGGTTGCTTTTAATTTCGCCATGCCTCACGCGTCTGAAGTTACGGAAGGAGAAAGTGAATCAGGTAATATCATTACTATTACCTGTAATTCGTCAAGGATTAAATCATAGACTTTTGATTGCATAACTCCATTGGAAAAATTAATACAGAAAATTTTTCGGTTTGCAATCAATTTTTTTTATTTGTGTTAAATTTTCAGAACCTCGATCAAGCCGATCCAGAAGAGAGAAAAAAGACAAACATGGACGAAAGGCCGTTCTCGAGAAATTAAAGCAAGCAAAATCAAAGGGGGAAAGATTACGCTATGAAGTGTGATTGAATAATTTTAAGGAATGTGAATGTGACATCTTTTTTACACTGAATAAAACTTGTTTTTAGGTAACCGATGTAAATAACGTTTATGACATCGTTGACGAAAAAGAATATGAAAAAAAAGTTCGTGATAGACAGGTTAACGATTGGATCGTGGATGACGGTATGTGGATTACTCGTTTCTAATCTTCATTTATACAGGTGGTGGACCATCTATTCAGGCTAGCTTAGGACTGAAAATGGCCTGGATTTCTAGACAATGGCTAAATATACATTTACAATATAAATAATTAAAAGTGAATAACCAAACTGTATCTAACAGATACAATTATGAAGCAGGTTAAATTTGTTCTTTATTAATTCCCAATGTTATATGATGACATATTTTATCCTATGTCTGTTACTGCAGGGCAGGGGGACTATTACGAGGACGGAAGAGAAGTATTTGATGAAGAAAATGACGAGTTCCAACACCAAAAGGTCTCATACTTCTGCTCAAGTATATTCAAATAATATACAATATAGAACTATGAAGTATAAAGTTTTTTTTGGTGTTAATTTTCCCAGAATGCCACTGAAATACCCGATGTATGATAATGGATAAACAGTTAAAATGACATGCTTTGATCTCAAATTACAAAAACTGCCTCAAATTTTACTTGCATTTTTTCTTTCCAGATGGACATTGAAGAAGATGTCAAAAAACTGAAGAACACAAAGAAAAAAATAAAAGTTGTCAAATCTTCTGATATTAAGACAATGTTTTCCAGCATGGGTGCAAAAAAGAAGACGAAAGAGGTAAATTTTCTTCAAAATTTCAAAGAAATTGCATTCAAAGAAAAACATGTACGAATTGTTCCAATACTTCAATTCCCTATACTTACGCCTAGAAATCGGCAGAATTGGGACAAGACGAGTTACTGGGAGACATTTTGCAAGAAATATCAACATCAAAAGATGATTCTTTGTCTGTTCCAAGACCACCTATACTGTTGAAGAAGAAGAGATCTATATTTCAACCAGGTAGCAGTAAAATTGAGCCTGTTTTTACTAGTATTTCATGCCTACTTCTTGATCATCCACCATTTTTTGGATGGTAAGGGTTTGAAGTGAGATATCTAGGCAGAAGATTTTGTTTATATGCAGTAAGCCCATTGTTCTATAGACCCAATACCCCCTCCTTAAACTTGGTTGTTGCGAGACAAGATTCTAGATGTCCAAGCGTAAGAATGCACAGTACTGTTATAGTACAAGATTAGAACTAAGGTTTAGATCTAAAGTTTTAATATCAAACACCGTAAAGTTTACATTGCATTTATACAATATTTTTTGCATTTAGAGTCGGTCCTGCCCATTTCCAAATCTGAAATAATGTCTCCTCCTTCATCATTACGCCACAAAAATACGAAGCCAAGAAGAATAATGGTGAAGACTTATTCACTCGGTGATTTTGTAAGGGCAACTTGATATCTAATTTTAACCTGCCGTGGTTTTATTCAAGGCTCCGGTCCCTATTTCTTCGTCCACTGATTATTGCAAAGTCGAGCCACCGTCTGAGCCTGTGACTCCGCCTGCAAAGAGATCAAAGCTCGATGTACACCAGGAAAACGATCTTAATAAGAGCATTAAACCTGCAGACTTCATTGAAGTTAAATCTGAAAATTGCAATATGGGTATGTGATATTTAACTGTTTATTTGAGCAGGGAAGGTTCAATACTCAACACAGTTCATGTATTGGTCAGTTAGGTTGGCATGCCTGTCAATATTTTAGTTATATTCTTGCTGGCATATGCAGTTCAGAGATAAAGATACTAATATCAACCATACTGATGAATATTGATTTATCATATTTGATCCAATTCTGTTTTTAATTTAAGATATGAACGATATCGACTTTGATGATGATTTTGGTTGCAAGCAAGAAGAAAATGATAAAAGTGCAATAAAAAAAGTAAATAGATTTAAGATTTTTCAAGAATGCTCCCTAATGTAGCAATAACACTAATCCCTTTATTTAGTAACCGCCGTTACACTTGGTTTTCTGCTTTCTTTGTGTTGTTGTAGGTGTTTCTGTATCAATTTTTTACTTTTAGGAACCTAAAAAGGAATTTTCAACCAGCAATCTAACTACCATCGGTTGGGAAACTATTAAACAGGAATCAGCTTCATCTGTTGTTGAAGAACCTGAAGTAGTTGTTGATTCAACACAGCTACCTTTAGTTACAGATGGAGAAGGAAATAAGGTAATGTTTATTACTTTTACTTCAGGTCAAAGTTCCCAAACGTTTTAGTATAAGGACTACATCATTTATTTAACACATTTAATAATCTAAAATATATTTTTAATAAAATTTCCTGTTTCAAGACAATAACTGGGAAAGACTTACCGTACAAGCAATCCATTTAAAAATATAATAATGACGATAAATAAATCTTGTTAACTCCAATGCGCATTGTATTATGTTTTTCAGGTCTTCAGATTTTTTTGGTTTGATGCCCATGAAGACATATATCGTCAACCAGGAATCGTTTACCTCTTCGGAAAGGTTTACATAGAGAAAGCACGAGCTCATGTTAGCTGTTGTCTGACTGTAAAGAATATTGAAAGATCTGTGTATTTCCTTCCACGAGAGAAGGTGATTTTTATATGTACTGAAAATGATATATAATATATATCAATCAATTACAAACTTTGGTAATAAAGGAGTTATAATCAGTATACTGCACCCAGTTGCTTGCAATGCAAAGACAAGTTTGTCACTGTGAAAATGATAAATGTAGTATAAATATGTATTTGAAATTATTATATCATTTTACTATATTCTGCAATATGTTTAATCAGCTTGATCTTCAATTATAGAATCTAGAAACTGGTGAAGAAGTCTCGTTGCAAGATGTTTATAAGGAATTCGATACGAAAGTTGCAGAAAGATATAAAATAATGAAATTTAAAACAAAGGTATGCCATTATGAGTATGCAAAAAATTGTTTGAATACCTGTTCTAATTCTATCATTGAATTATCTGGTTATTTGTATTGACTTACTGCAACCTATACATATATATTTGTATATAACAAATAAATCTATGTCTGCTGATTCTAGGTGTTTTTCGATGTAGATTGGTGTTTCCAGTTTCTTTATGACGCATTCTCTTTTTAGGTTGTAGATAAAAAATATGTCTTTGGCGAATCAGATATACCAGAGCACAGTCAGTATTTGGAGATACGTTACCCGTCAGAATATACAGTATTACCTACAGATCTCTCAGGAAACACTTTCAGCCATGCGTTTGGAACAAATCAGTCGCCCCTCGAAGCGCTCTTACTAAGACGCTGCATTAAAGGGCCATGCTGGATTGATGTGAAAATGCCACGTATGAACATAAATCTAAACTTGATTTGTTTCGAATGATATTTTTTTTATTGCATCAATTGAAGGTTGTTATGTTGTAGAATTGAACTCACAGTCTGTGAGCTGGTGCAAGATAGAAGCATGGGTCAGTTCCCCCATTCACATGACCCCAATAAAGGATGTTTCCTTACCCCCTCTGGTAGTTCTCGCTGTCGCAACCAAGACATTTCCCAACCTGAAAACTCATCAGAATGAGGTATTGCAAATCATTATGAGGATAAATTAGTTTTTACATGGCAACCCCGCTAATAAATATGTAGTTTACATGGTCTGAATTCTGATACTCTTTGATATGTGTATGCTGTATTGTATTTTGCTATGCAAAATTTTTCATTGTCCTGATATTTCAGGTTGTTGCAATTGCCGGCCTCATACACAACAAATTTTCGATAGACAAGCCTCCACCAAGGCCAAATTTTCAACATACCTTCTGCGGTAAATGATTGAAATGAATTTTGGAAACTTAATGAGGACATGTTTAGAACTCAAGATCATTCATTACAATATACTTATCATCTTCCGTGCCAGCAATGTGCATCAGTTTACTCCCTAACTTACTATTGCACATTGTAATGGTACTCGAGATGTTGGGGTACATACTTTGCAAATTGTTTCTCATTAAACAATCTGATATACATCAGGTGATAGTTTTACAAATATTTCAAATATTTTACAAAGATTTTGTTCTTAGGTGCATTTCTGTGCAACAGCTGTTGTTACATTCATATTGCTATTGCACACAAAGTACCTTAGAATAAATCTCCATTCATCATGTATTGCTGTATTAACCTAGCGAGCCTACCTATTGATGGACTGCGTTGGAAAACATCTCTTTTTTTCAAGCTATCGGAAAACCAGCAGACTGTGTGTTTCCTTACAACCTTCGTGATGTAATTAAAAAAAGAGGAGTTTCCGTCGAACTCGCTTCATCTGAGAGAATGTTGCTTGGATTTTTTCTTGCCAAAGTTCAGAAGGTTCAAAGTTTTTTTTACTTTTTATACGTAATCCGTTCACTTGTGAACAAATTTATATTTTGATTGTCCAAAGATAGGTTTTGAAATTTGAAATTTAGTTCTTATTTTATGTTGAAATTATTTCTATTCTCATTTGTTGTTTCCCTCCATTCTCAGATTGATCCTGATATCATAGTTGGTCATAACTTACATGATTTTGATATGAATGTCATGCTCCATAGAATATCAACTTACAAGATAGCAAACTGGTCGCGTCTTGGTCGACTGAAAAGAGTCAACTTACCAAAGCAAATAGTAAGAAACTGCTTCTAAATTTGCCCCGAGCTTAGCCGGTAAGGATGTTTGTCTTAATTTTCTTTCATGCCTTATAGGCTGGAGGGAGATTTCTTGATCGTGCCATAACATGCGGACGTCTTCTATGCGATATGAAAATCATTTCAAAGGAGCTGATTCGTTGCAAGAATTATGAACTTGAAACATTGGCTGATCAAGTTTTACATACTGAAAGGCAACCGTTCCCTCCTGAGCAGATCAAGGATATGTTTTGGTAAAAATCTAAGTAAATCCTGAAACAGCGCAAAGCATATAGTAAGCAGTATAGTTAGTTGATGTACCAGGTAGCCTCAATCACACTTCTCTGCGAAAACAAAAAATATATATAATGTCTCTGTTAAGATCTGAATGAATTAAATATCTTTTATTATTTAGCACATCAGAACAGATGATGTGGTTGATGGAACATACTTGGATGGATGCAAGTCTTGCTCTCAGTTTATCTTGTGAATTAAATGTTTTGCCTCTTGCCCACCAAATAACAACTATTGCAGGTAAAAATTGTATTACCTCTTAATTTAACATATGAAATTCAATGATGATTACACACGATGGTCTTCAGAATAATAATTGTTGACATCTATTAGCTCTATCTGAAATGAATTTATCTATTTCATAAAAACTCCTCATCTACTAACTACTGTTCTCTTTGTATAACTTACTGATAATTTGTGAAGGTAACGTTATGTCACGGACACTGATGGGAGGACGTTCTGAACGGAATGAATTTCTTTTACTTCATGCTTTCCATGAACGTGACTTTATTCCTCCAGACAAAGGTTGGTGTTCTCGTGCATTTCTGACAGATTCATTGTTGATAGTTAAAGCTCTTTTGAAGAAAATATCATATCAAATATATATGTAGTAGGACAAAGGAGCATTTTAACGACTGTCTTTTGTGCATTAAAAAATAGATTTTCTATTTCTATGGTACAGTGTATAAGAAAAGTTTTCAATCTCAGAAAACAACAAAGAGTGGAGCACATGATCTCAATGGTAAGTCCTTTTTAGTTTTAATAAAAGATAGTTTGTTTAACTAATCAAGATATATACTTGTAATGTTTTTTGTGGTGAGGTTTGCCTGATTTTCTCTTCCTGTAGTATTTTTTCTCTTTGACATCCTACTAACATTTATTATTACGTTCTCGTTCTGTTCTATGAGCAGTTGATTTCATTTTATAGAAACTTCTGGAAAGCCAAAGAATAAGAAAGGAACTTCTTATGCTGGAGGACTTGTCCTTGAACCAAAGAAAGGATTCTATGACAAATATATCCTACTGCTGGATTTTAATAGCTTGTATCCATCAATTATCCAGGAGTACAACATCTGCTTCACTACTCTTGATAGACATCCTCCTCCTGGTGCAGAGGTTAATGATTATGTTGTATGGATTTTCAGGCTCTATTTCTTCAATAAATCGTATGAAATATGTAAAACGGGCCAAGAGATAAGACTATAATTTGTGTATAGGATTGTAGGATAGGAAAATATACATCTAATTATATTAATAAATTTTCCGTTACTGTTTACTACCTTACAGTTCATTTCGAATACCGGACATTATACAAACCAAACTCCATCATGATGATAAGCATCAATGAATTCTGAATTATAAATGTGGATTCATCTATTAGCTCTATCTGATTTGAAGTTCTACTTATAAAATTATTGCAACTTCTGGGTAAATAGAACTTGAATCACTTTTTTTTCATCAGGCTGATGAAGATTCGTACATTCCTGAAATTCCTGAAACTGGTTTGGAGCCAGGAGTACTTCCTACTGAAATTAAGAAGTTAGTTGATCGGCGTAGAACTGTCAAGCAGCTCATGAAAGATTCCTCCCTTACGAAAGATGAATACATCCAGGTAATAACAGTATATTTTTCATTTTACATACCAGAAGCCTCCTGAGGGCGATAAGTTTTAGTTTTAGTTATATTTAAGGTATGGTTCTTTTTTTAGTACAACATAAGGCAGCAGGCTCTTAAGCTTACAGCCAACAGCATGTACGGATGCCTCGGTTTCACTGGATCGAGATTTTATGCCAAGCCACTTGCTGCTCTTGTCACTAGACAGGGACGCGAGGTAAGACACAAATTAGCATTAATTCCCTCTGTGTGCCTAAACTTTACACAACAATAATGTTATCTATTATATGCCATGCTGTAGATTTTACTTCATACAAAAGAGCTTGCACAGAAAATGAACTTGGATGTTATCTATGGAGACACAGATTCTATCATGATCAATACGAATAGCACGGATTTGGAACAAGTGTATAAGCTTGGAAATCAGGTAACTACTGAAGGTACCATATATATATGTGAGTATGAGTTGTTCATGAGCATAATATAATACAGGGTTAATTTTGCGACAAAAATTCAAACAATAACTGACTGACTTGACCATGAGTCGAGTTATTAAATTGCTAGTACTTATCCTATATATAGCATTTATACATATTCTCATATACTTCTTAAACATATTCTCTTTTTATCTAGGTCAAAAGTGAGGTCAACAAACTATATCGTCTGCTGGAAATCGATATCGATGGGATATTTAAATCAATGCTGTTGTTAAAAAAGAAGAAATATGCAGCTCTCTCTGTTCACAAGTGTGTATATTTGTAGATATCTATCTACATGCAGGAGATAGAGCAAGCACACAAACTCAAGATCACTCAAAATCCATTTCTTTATAAAAGTGAATTTAACAAAAGATATTAAGAACTAATATAATTTCAAGCAATCCAGTGTCAACGTAAGGCCGTATTAGTTGATGTAACTTTAAATTTATTTTTCGATGTAGAAATCCAGATGGTTCTTACTCTACAAAAAAGGAACTGAAAGGCCTTGATATTGTGCGAAGAGACTGGAGCGAACTAGCTAAAATGGCTGGCAAGTGAGTACTGCAAGATTTTTCCTTTATATTTCGTCACAATCCTTGTTCTGTGGCTCATAGTTATTTTTTTACATGCAATGTTTTTTAGTTACGCCGTTGAGGAAATTCTTTCAGATCAATCACGAGAAAAGATTGTCGAAAACATTCATGCCAAACTGGAAGAAATTGGTAAAAAAGTAAAAGATGGAGACTATCCGTTGGATGTTTACATCATTAATAAGGTATTCCTATAATGGGTTAATTTCCAGACAACGCCTGAACTTTTACCTCATTACAGGAATTAACCAAAGACCCTCACCAATATCCGGCTAAGAACAGTCTTCCACATGTTATTGTCGCACTACGTCTCAATCAAAGCATGAGCAAACATCTGAAGTCTGGTGATGTGGTGTCATACATCATTTGTAAGGTGAGTTTCAATTGGAAATATATTTGAAATTAGTTATTCTTTGCTTATTTATATATATATATATATTACAATAGGATGGCACTAATAACTCTGCAGCCCAAAGAGCGTATTCAGTTGATGAGATAAAGAAAGATGAAAAACTGAAGGTAAATAAAGAAAAATTGTTTTAAGAAAATGTATTGAAGGAATAATTGTCATTCCTTTCAGCATTCCTCGATTATCTAAATGTTGACACATAGTATAGTGATATCAAGACCCCAGTAATATCAGTTTACAAAATTTTTATTTCTCAGGTTGATGATCATTACTATCTAGCTCATCAAGTGCATCCAGTAGTTATGAGATTGTGTGAACCGGTGGATGGTACGGATTCAGCTAGGATAGCACAGTTTTTAGGTAATTGGAACTTCGGAATCCTTGCTCCAACGCTGCCGAGTTGAAGCTTGTATAATTACTTACTTGTCAAAAATGATCAGAAATAGATTTTCGCAAAGCTAGAGTTGATATTTACAAATTATTCTGTATGTTTGAAGGACTCGATGCAACCAGTTACAAACAATCTATGGGAGCTCAAGAGGAGGATGAAGAAGACAGGTTGTTGTCTGTACAAGCTACAGAAGAGGAAAGATTCTCCGACTGTGATCCTGTGATCTTCATCTGTCCTGAGTCGGGCAAGAAAATCAGCTTGAAAAATGGAGTGTTTGCAGAAACGGTGAGCTCTCCATCTGTAACTCAGTATGTCAATTTGTATCATTTCCGTTACTTGAGTACCCAATGAAATATTCCGTTCTGCTACCATCGCAACATACTTGTACAGTTTTTGGAATTTTACGACTACCAATATAAGCTTCCATTGATGTTTTCAAGCTGAATTCAATGATGATTACACACGATGGTCTTCAGAATCATAATTGTTGACATCTATTAGCTCTATCTGAAATGAGTTCAGCTTTTGGAAGTAAATTCCTCAAAAGTACAAATATTTTTCTCATTCTCAATCAGCAAGCAATCTACTTTATTATTTTTCAAGGAACCAACCTGGAAGCCAACCTTGTTGCTGGAGTGTGGTCAGAATGATACAAAAGAAGTTGTGGATTTCCTACCACAATTTCAAAATCAATTGACGATGCAAATCCGGGCATATATTGATAAGTATTACAATGTGAGTTGACAATACTTATCCTTATCCAAACTTTTACCATGTTACCATGTTGCAACCAAGAGTTGCTTCTAACTTTCAGTATTATATATTTGGAAGTTGACATGCACTGTATTTTTGAATGTTACTTGGTACTTGGTACTATGATTACATTATCCTTAAAATTCGCTATTATTCCTTTATTATTTGTTCAAAAGCTTGTTTTAGAGTGGATTCGCACTATCTTCAATATCATCAGCCACACCTTCGACTAGATCTCGAAATTCATCGAGCCTTCTTGATGGAAATACCGACTTTTGGGCTAAATGAAAATAATTACGAAAACTCATTGTCCCACATTAATTTATAACGTCAAGTGTTGGTAGACAATATTAATTTTCGCTTATTTTAATATCGATTTGAATTTGTTTACTTACTTCGCCATAGGAACCAGTAAACATCGTGTAATTAGTGAACGGGGAAAAATTTCATAGCCTACTCCCTCTGAAAACATTACTACATATCATTCTTACGTCATTTATTAATAATATTTAGAAAAGGATTCCGTTTCATAATTTCACCGCCTGTAAGCCTTGTCGGTAGAAGCCACTTATGGGTGGCTGTGCAAACAGCGTGACGAATCGCTCGCATTTTTTACTAGACGTAGTCGCTATGCGGAGGACTCTAAGTGCGTGTGAAAATCCATATTCATATTCTCTTATTAATGTACCAGTTACGATAATTTGCCATATTAACAACGTATTTCTGCTTCGGTCCTGCGCTAATGTCGTTAAGTATTTGCATGTGTGTAAACATTAGCTATATCTGTGAGTGGCTCGTAGAGATTGTAGAGTGGCCAATCGCTGGGTTCTTAGATCTAGTTAGAGCTATAATTAAACATCCAATTGCTGACAATTCATTTCAATTGACGCTGGGTTAAAAAATTACTTTTACTCTTATGATAATAACCCATTACATGTGCCATATGCAATAATATCCCTTGTACTTTCAAATAAATTCAGTTTATGTAAGCGGGATAGTTTCAATAAATACATGCAACAGGGGTTTCATCAACATTAGTGAGGATTCTCGAATTTTCCTTCAAAATTTCCACACATGGAATAGTTGAATGTCTTAGCCAAGTCTGCAGAGGGTCCATTTTGTCCATTACACTCCTGAATTGTATGTCATATATCTCGTGATAAATGTTGATCGTATGTTTCATATTTTTTCCCGTTATAAAGTAGGTCGTCTAACAACTTCGAAAACACTTTCGCTATTTCGTATTCTCTCTTTTTACCGCCACACCTTGCTGTTTTGCTACTCCACTTCAAAAGAGCAGTGAACCACTTGAAGCCAGTTGTTTGCCGAATCATAATTTACGGAGAATTTTAAAAAATTCATGTTTCATCTGCTTCCTGATTTTGCTGCTCAAATATTTGTTGTTTCACTTCAATTTTTTTCAAGAATTTGTAATAATTTCCAAAGTGCACTGTTCCTAAGTGAGTTTATTTGACTTAAGAGGTGCTGTGTATTATGGTTAAGCTGTGTCTATACCAGTCTTATGATGAATATCATGTAATGTGTGTGGTGAATAGATACATTGTATATATATACAGTATATATATATATTACCAATTACTATATTTTTTATTCCAATGATGCAGGGCATGTGCAGAACTTCATGTATTTGTCCTGCAACTATATAAAGTCTTTTACAGCATGTTGAAAATGTGGGCTAGTCCTTGTCCCAGTATCAAATTAAGCTGAGTAATTGATTAATTAATTGAATTATTTTTTTTCTTTCAGAGTTGGTTGAATTGTGATGATCCCGCCTGTTCTCATCGAACACGTACAGTACCTACCGTTTATGACAAACAAGGTCTTCCTTGTCCGTTATGTAAAAAGGGAGTTTTACGTCCTGAGGTAAGATTCATAATTTGCTGCGTTAACTTTACTGCAACCAATAATAATACAATATATATATATGGAAAACATAATTGTCTGTTATTTTCCTCACAAAAGTACACGTACAAGCGACTCTTTCAGCAGCTGTGTTATTACAAATTGCAGTTTGATGTTGATTATGCATTGAGGAAATACAAGCAAGATTCAAATAGTAAGTAATATATGTACATCTGATAGATCAAAATTCCTGCTTGAGGTTTTACATTTACCCACATATCATAAATTATTTAGTTATTGTTATAGTCATCATTAATAGTATTGTGATCTCGCCAGATTCAAAAGGCTGCATATGTGTTCAGGAACATAGATCAGAGTACAACCTGCTAACAGAAACGATTGAAAAATTTCTTAATCAAAGCGCTTATAATCAAGTATGTTTGCCCGAGCTATTCAGTTGGATGGTCAAGGCCAATTAACAAAGTGAAGATGTTCTGGGTTTCGTCACTTGGAGGGTTAGTGAATCATTCGTTTCACTTTGTTGGATGCTCGAAGTATTGTAGTTGGCTTGTTACAGACTTTGTCGTGCATTGAAAGTCTTCTAAGCTTTTAAACAGGATTTTCTTTCTCAGATCTACAATAATTAACTTTTTTCTTCACAATTCCTTGTAGTATTAAGTTAAATATAATAGAACGTTCACAATCTTCCATTAGGAATCCTTCCTGTATTTGTTATTTAGGTCTTCACAGGTTTTTGAGGTTATAGTTCAGATCTTGGAATAATTCTGTCTTACGAGGGACATAGGGCGTAGGAGTGATATTAAAATCTTAGCTAAGATGATTTTTTTGATTACTAAAGTTCCATGATTCGTCGTGTGCCTCGCCACACTTCCATCCATCACTTGGTGTTTTTTTGGAGTTTATGCAATGATATTACATTCCCCACCGTCGTTGTAACGTTTGTTCAGAAAATCGGTTAAGTATCTCCTAATACAAACAAATAACATAACTCGATGTTATAAGAGCAGTACTTTCATCTTGGCTAGTAACATATTCTTAAGTTGTTCTACCTATTAACTTAAATGCAAGCGACGAGACGAGTTTCTCATACTTAGTCGCGCGTGCGGCCACTTAAGAATTATTACTCGAAAACTTCAAAGAATTTATTTTCACTGTGTTTCAAATGAAATGGAGACGATGGCTATTCCATGTAGAACTGACCAATAGTCAAGTTTATAAACCGTGGGTGGTAAACCGAAATATTGTTGTATGATTAGCAAATGAGCATAAACTAAAATAACGAATTCGACATCAAATTTTTAAATACATTTCGCCTCTTCGTCATAAATTTTGCTGAGCAGAAATTATTCTACATGTCGCACCTTCAATGAAGGCTTGTACCCACAGACTTACATCGTAGACTAATGCCCTCGACTCCCTTTCCCATTACCCTACTTATCCACCACAGAGTCTGCATCTGGAAATCGATTGTAAGCCTATCTTTAGCTTTTGCTACCAAATTACGAGCAGCTAACGCCGTATTTGTAGTAATTAATGATAATCCCGTAAACCCTGTCACCCCCCGTCGTTATTTACCGCGGGATTCCCTCATCCCGAATGCGATTAGGTAAATCGCAGTCAACGTGACAATGCCGGACCGGGAAGCTTAGTTGTTTCGCATCGGCGCTTTCAAGGTGATGTGTTTTCCGATTCTTCATCTAATTTTACTTTATTATCTTGTAATCCGGTTTAGCGGAACAAACTAATTGATTTCACGCGGAGCTAAAACTCCGTTTCTCGTTTTCGCAGCATTGGTCTCCCTAACAATTATGAAAGTGGAATAATCTTTTACAGAACTAGATGTTCGAAGGAAGACGCTCCTTTACCATTTCCAGATATCTGTATAATGATTATTCAAGTTAGGATTAAGTGTGACAGGTTAGAACCCTCATTAAAAGAAAATAACCACGATAACAACATATTGACAATAAATCTCTATTTATTCCATACGCGGTGGGTTAGGATTAGGAAGACAGCTTCCCAATTTTTAAACCCGATATTGTATTCACTGAGTTAGTAAGCTATTACGTGCTTGCATGGTAATTGAATGGATGCATAGCTAATTGTATAATTCACAACGACCTTGATTAACCGTGGTTCTTAGCGTTTTATTTTAATTTGATTATTAATTCATTTATTTCTAATTGAGTATTCTAGACTTTAGCGTATAACTTGAGAAATGTTCTGTAGCCGACTAGGAGTACTTTATTACTGAAAAAGGACAAGGTCGAAATTGTTTCCTAGTAGATTGCGATTATTGTTACGCAGAACGAAAAGTTCTTGCGGTAATAGATACTCCATATGTAAACGTATTATTGATTAGTTTTCCGCATAATATAAATAATAGCATTATAAAACCACATGTTTTCATGTTTCGCTTCGTAATTCCAAAATTGGAAAGTTCAGTCGTTCGAAACAACTTCATTATTGTTATTGGATTACCTATGAAATTTAAATTTTTATTCGGAAATCAAAATGTAGTTTCAAAATAGTTCTGCATTGTTTGGAATATTTTTCAGTCGAAAATTAGATTTCGATTTGAAATAGCAGATGGCCTCGGCGCCATATGCGCTTAAACTTGACTTCCTGTTCCCAAACGACGCATACATTTGTATCGTTGGCATATAATTTAGCAAACATCTCTGTGATAAAATTCGTTAATCTGGATTCGCCTGTATGATAAAAATTTTATTAATCAACTCACGTTTCCAATTAAAGCAATTATTTTGCTGCTTATTTAAAAGGGCAAATAGTAATGCTATACCAGTTAGCTGTTGTATATCCCGAACCAATATTCTTCTTTTTTTTCTTTTATGTGGAGGTATGTTATAAGTCGATGAGCCAGGAAAAAAAATCGTATTAGGAGAGGTAAAAAAACGTAGCGTGAATCCACTTGTAATATTGTTAGAGACGATGATAAATTCTTTCACAATGTATTTGTGATGACTGACGCGACTGTGTTAAAACTCACTGATGATATTTAAAGAAAATGCGTCGATTATGGAATAGGGTTTATTGTAGGNTTCGATAGCTCAGTTGGTAGAGCGGTGGACTGTAGAGTTGTGTGTTCAGTAATCCGTAGGTCGCTGGTTCGAATCCGTCTCGAAGGATTATATTTTAATATTTCGCTGTTATGCGCCAAACTATTTGATTGGTTATTACCAAGATAGTTCAGAGACTAATTATTACTTCGTTTCAAACATTTACATTACCGAAGTAAGAAAAAGAATAACGCCTAGCACCTCCCTCTGTAGCTCAGTTGGTAGGGTTGTTGACTGGAGAGTTGTATATTCAGTAATTAATAGGTCATTAGGTCGAAGGAATATATCTTTTTTTTGCAGTTATGCCAAATATTTCCTTAATAAGTAGAAGCTGGCCTAACAACTCTTTTGATAGCTCAGTTGTTAATGTGATGGTNTTAGCAAACATCTCTGTGATAAAATTCGTTAATCTGGATTCGCCTGTATGATAAAAATTTTATTAATCAACTCACGTTTCCTATTAAAGCAATTATTTTGCTGCTTATTTAAACGGGCGAATAGTAATGCTATACCAGTTAGCTGTTGTATATCCCGAACCAATATTCTTCTTTTTTTTCTTTTATGTGGAGGTATGTTATAAGTCGATGAGCCAGGAAAAAAAATCGTATTAGGAGAGGTAAAAAAACGTAGCGTGAATCCACTTGTAATATTGTTAGAGACGATGATAAATTCTTTCACAATGTATTTGTGATGACTGACGCGACTGTGTTAAAACTCACTGATGATATTTAAAGAAAATGCGTCGATTATGGAATAGGGTTTATTGTAGGCGAAGTTTTGCATATGACGGGCAGGCTTGTATCAGTAAATGTTAGTCGATAAAATATCTTTCTATAGCCATCAATAATGGTGAAGTTGCAGCCGTAAGCAATTTCGTATGTCGAAATCAAAATTACAGATGTAAAGAACTATTGGATTCTTTTAGCTTAAATTATCTGAAAACCAGCCAGTTATCAGACATCTTTGAGAAGTTGGGTCTCTCTAGGTCAGGCAGTTATAATACAAGATTGGGATTCTGCATAGCCTTCTCTAGCGCATATAAAACTGATGTTCCGTTTTGCCAGATAAAATTATTGCTGTGAACAAATTAGTTACCTTGGAGATTAAAAAAAATATTAATTTCTTCTCTGACGATGGATTCTCCGACCTTAAAATCTAGTTACTCAATCGATCACCTGTTAGGACACAACGTCGACCAATCCAAGATAATTGAGAATAAAAGAATTAATTCTACGCCTGAAAAACATCACAGTGTCATGAAATTCGAAAGAAATTATAAAACAGGTTCGTGTACTTCCTCTGTTTATTATTTCTTAATTATTTGATATCCGATTATATTAATATATATTTATATTCACAATATAGTATCATTTTTAAATAAAAAAGTTTACGTCTTTTTTTTTCAGACGATACCAAAATGCCCAAACCAAACTTCGATTCATATTGCTTCAACTTACCGTCAGGAAATCCGAAAATCACGGTATCAAGTAACTCATCTTCCGAAGTAGTAAACAAAAATGGAGAACACCAGACCGAACAAACAACCATAGCGCAGAAAAAATCAGAGCTAAATTTGGCTAAAGATTTCGACCTAAGAGAATACTGTCGAAATATCATACAAAAGCGAGGAGGAACTGAAAATCTTGGTTCCATATTCTACCCGATATTGAGGCAAAACTCAATGGAACGCAACGAAAAAAAAGATGAGGTCTCTACCAAGACTAAAAAGAAATGTAATTCAGATTTACAATTAAAGGCAAATCATTCTTCTGCCTCTCAAGGAAATTCTTCATGTGATGAAATTACGCAACATGATGATCATTCCAATGCAGCAAAGCATTCCCACGATGAGGACACTATCCAGCAAGATGATGCAGAAATGAAATGCATGGATGAAGACGTTATCGACTACAGAAAAGGGAATGAAAATAGACTAGATAAGATCGCAACCGCTGACGATTCAACGATGCCTGCTGTCGATGAAGTATTGCTCAACAATTTTAGTACAGAAAATGTCAAAAGCAATGCCGGGGGAGTATGGGATTCCGACTCTGATGGAGGAGGAGTTCTCATGAAGACACAGAATGATGCTGGTAGATACTGTAGCATCTCCTCGCCTTGCTCATCGCCTACGAGCACGTCAATTATGTCATCAGGTTCGCCAGAGAAAAGGAAGCAGAGAAGATACCGGACAACTTTCTCAGCGTTGCAGTTGGAGGAACTTGAAAGAGCTTTTCAGAAGACACATTACCCAGATGTTTTTACAAGGTACGATACATACAGTATTATGAATACGAAGGTAACACTCAGGTTCCCGCATAAAGTCATAAATGACTGCTCCCAGAATGGTAGGACATGGACATGTAGACTCGAATTTACAGGATTCAATATGGGAGAGATCCTCTGTCACGCCCATTAATTTGTTTATACAGTAATTGTATTGAATACAGTTTTTGATTGTATTGAATATTCTATTTAATATTTCTATTCATATTTGATTGTATGAATTATTCAATATTTTCTCTTCATTTCGTATGAAATTTTCCTTTTTTTATCTAATCGCTTGCCTTTGCAATAATTTCCTTTGTGTATGAAGGAATGTCTAGTTGATGCAATTAATACATGACTGATTTTTTTCTTTTAAGGGAAGAACTAGCGATGCGCGTTGATCTAACAGAAGCTAGAGTACAGGTATTTAAAAGTTTACAATAATTTATCTCTCTCCCGAACGAAAATCTTATTTGAATTTCTCACTTTTAAACCTTCAGGTCTGGTTTCAAAACAGGCGTGCTAAATGGCGAAAACGTGAAAAGCACGTCGGTTCCTATCCTCCTGGACTAGAAGGACACGGTATATTCCATCCCTACCTCCCTTGTCATTCGTTCGCAGCCACCCCGCCCTTTCTCGACCCTACATCATTGCGATTCCCGGCATCTGTACCAAGATTACCAATGGACACAGATGCTAACTTCCATAGATTCAATCCTTTAATGAATCCTTCCGTTTCTACTTGGAATCCATTCGCTTTGGCCGCCACTTTAAACGCGTTTCAACGACCGAAAATGTCTTTTAACAAATTAGACGAAGCTCTTAGTTCACCTGGTGTGGGCCGCGTTCCCAATATCTCGCCATCTCCCCTGGCTTTAGCGAGGTTAGGACTATTTCAACGCCCGTCAAATCATCTTCAAGCTATTGGTATTTCCCAAGCCGCCGCTTTGTCTTACTTGAATCCTATTGTAGCGTTTCCACAAATGTTTCATGATCTGATCGCAAACAACAACTCCTCTCCACTTTTGGCAAACAATTCGAACATTAATCCTCGAATTGATGTTAATTTCAACGGGAGCGAATGTGGTTCTAACTAGGCGCAACCAGATATACTCAAAAGGCACAATACCGTGCAGGTAGGACTTTCTTGGACAACTGAAAATAAGCTTGAAAGTTGAATGTAGTTTTGTAATTAGTTAGAACACCCAATGGGTAACTTAGCTAGATAAATGTGGCATATAGTAAACATAGTGCTCATCAGAAAAGAGTGTCTGACAAAGCAGAATATCCGTGGCCATGCTTACAGGCGTTGATGTAACCATTTTAAAAAGACGTACCACTGATAAACGAAATTGCTCTATTTTTGCAGTGTCGAGTTCCATAGGCTTATTCACTTTGTCGTATAGTTTTAGTCATCAGTTGTATTATACGGGCTTATACCGACGTGTTTTTTACAAGACAAGAATCATTCCTATTACTATATGGTTATAGCCATCAGGTTTGATAGGCATCTTATATTTTTAGTGTATTTATTGCGTTGCATTTGCACTGCCAGATCGTAGTTGACATGTCATGAGTATCACATCTCACCTTGACTACAATATTTCATATGCTTCCTAGTATTTGTTTAGTGCGTTTCATTTCTTTCAATCATTCTTCTCTTGCACATCATATTTTCAAATAAAAGAATAATTGTATGTATGAGCGAAGATAGAAAATTTCTCTAGATATAATGAGTTTTGAGCCGGGATATCGAGAAAATAAATTAGCATCTCTTGTTTGAATTCATTATCGTATTCCCTCTGATTGCAAGAAATCTCTAGATATGTAGATCTCTGTATATGCAAATTGTAAGTGCGGAAATTGCCTTGCAAATCTTATGTGATATGATGTTTTACGGAAACGGGTGCGGTTGTTGAAATTTACCAGATACGCTGAATTTTATCATTGAATCAATTTGGTGGTGGTTTAAATTTGAAGTATGTCAATGTACAGTCAATTCTTTTTATTAATTCCGAAGAATAGATACAGTGATAAAATTTCACGAGTTGATGACGCAATATATATTATACGCATGACTTCACACATTAGTAAGAGAGTGCCTCATGCATCAGTGCAGATGCAGAACGGTCACTGGATAGTAGAGGTTTAAAATAAAGTTGTTGCTATTTAGTACTGAGATTTTATTTTTCTGTACAAGACCAAGCACATAAACACAAGGACTGTATTATTTCAAATCAAGATCATGGATCGAGTAAGTAGTTTCTGTAACGCTAGTTAGAGAAATTTTTCATATGCAGTGTCTAAAATTGGCTATTTTGATGTATCTAATTCATTCGTTTTTGAAAATACATTATAGGAGATTGATCAGCTCGAGAGTGTGTGTGCGGCAATGTATGAAACCACAGATGTAATGATGCGCCAGCATGCTGAAAAACTGCTGGTTGATCTTGTCAATGATCCGCAAGCCCTTCAAAAATGTCAGCTCTTATTTCAACGTGCTGTGGTAAGTTTTCTTTTTTCAGGGAATTCTATTAAAGATAACAATGTATACATTTTGACTGAGTTATACGTTCTTCTCCAGTCACCATTTTCACAACATTTAGCTGCTTCGACGCTGCTCAAGTTAGTCACCAAGCCAGGTTCTGCAATCACAGTCCAGCAAAAACTTGATATAAGTATGATGTTTCATTCACACTAAAATCAACTACCTTATGTTTTCCGAACTACTAGGTGCCATTGTTTTTCTGAATCCTGACCAGTGCCTTGTTGGTTGATGTTTAATGTTGATGTTTTCCAGGAAATTATGTTTTGAATTATCTTTATACTGGAACAAAACTGGCACCTTTCGTCATTCAAGCAATTATTCGTCTGTACGTTCGGATAACAAAACTTTCGTGGTTTGAAGGCACAAAAGATGATTGGCTCTTTCGTAATGTCATTGACAATGTTACCAAATTTTTAAAGGTTAGAGTTCATGTAGAATGAATCAAGTGCAGTGCGATAGATTAGTGGATACTCCCATTTCACTCTCTTTTATGCGAAATTTTATCCAATTTGGACTGGTAACAATATTGTACAAGTGTCTATAATCTATGTATCTATGAACTTACTATAAAATTGTTTTCACCTGTCCTTTTAATACATAAATGGCCCTCAGTTACATCATATGTAATGATGATATGAAGAGAATTCTAGTCACTTCATGGAAATGAAATTAGTAGTAGTCAGGGTGGGTCAATTGGTGACAGGTACTTCACTAGATATTTAAATATAGATATTCTTTTACAGGCTGACATAAATCAATGTGTTATTGGCATTCAAATATTAAACATGCTTGTGTTGGAAATGAATGAATCGGAGAGCGTGAAACCGTTGACACGTCACAGAAAGATTGCATCATCGTTCAGAGACACAACTTTATTTAATATATTTCAACTACAGTTCGCTTTAATAGAGCAAACGACATTGACAGATAACAGTAATTCTGATGACAACATGCAGGTAAAATTTTCAATGATTATGATGATGTTTTGTGTCAATTCAGGTATTCCAATCAACATTAAGCCATACCTTCTAATTTTACGAGAAGTCACTGAGGAAGTTTGATTTGGAATACAATTTCCTTATCATGTTGTTGTTCGATTGCAATTGTGAATGAATTAATTTGATTTAATATTGTTTGTACATACCAGATAAGATTCTTTAACATGTGGCATCATTGTATTATTATTGACAGTAGTTTCTTTGTGCTATTCGTAGTAATCTCCCACCTTTTTTTTTTCTCACAGCGCTCTTTAATCGGAACATTGCTGCAGCTCGGTTTGTCGTGTCTCTCTTTCGATTTCATTGGCACTTCACATGATGAATCCAGTGATGATCTTTCTACTGTTCAAGTGCCCACTAGCTGGCGAACTATTTTTCTCAATCAATCAACTTTGCAGTTTTATTTTCGACTTTATAAAATGTAAGCATTAAGTTTAAAAGAGATGCAATCGAATGTCTATTTAACGGATCTAAGGCAGGGAGAAGGGACCCGGTTTATTCCGTAATTTACTGCATTAATTGGAAGTAAGTAACGAGTTCCATTTTCATTGATCAGACTTCCAGTATCATTATGTACAACTGTGATATCATGTCTCGTACAAATCGCCTCAGTTCGAAGATCACTTCTCAACAATATGGAAAGATCAAAATTTCTTTCTGATATTCTCGTTGGAATTAAGGGAATATTGGAAAATCCTCAAGTTAGTACATGAATGTTTTCTTTCATAAACTCATTAATAATAATCCGGTGCTACTGTAGTATCCGATCTATCTTTTATTTTGATGTTATGGACAGGCTTAGGTTTATGATATAATGTCTCTCTAAAATAATTGCCAGTAATTTCAAATTTTAACTCTTACCCTAACCTTGAAAATGGAATAGAACGCATACTATAGTAGCACTAATAATCGTTTTATAAATATTTGTAGTGTATAGTATTTGATTGCCCATTATATTTCGTTAGAAACTGTCAGATGCCAGCATGTACCATGAATTTTGTCGCCTCTTATCACGTCTTAAATCCAACTACCAACTTGGTGAGCTTGTGAAAGTTCCATGTTATGCAGAATGCATACAACTTATTGCTAAGTTCACAATAACTTCACTTCGAATGTGGCAATTTTCTCCCAATTCTTTGCATTATCTTCTTAGTTTGTGGCAGGTATGATTCATCAATATTATATGTCACGGTGAAAAATGACAAAACAATTATTTACTTATGACAGTATTGCTCGTACATTATTCAGAAAATGGCAGCTAGCGTTCCGTATGTGAAAGCGCAAGAACCTCATCTTCTAGAAACTTACACTCCTGAAATAACAAAGGCTTTTATTGAATCACGACTTGATTCTGTTGCTGTGGTCTTAAGGTAAGTAAGAAGGAAAGGTTGCCTTATCGCAGCTATCACTGTGCAACCATACCAATACATTGAAAATATTTCTTGGATCTAGACACCGTAAACTTTTTAACTCGTAACAACACCACAAACTGTTCCGCACTATTTTTTTACTATATTGTCCATATTTGCTGAATGTTAATTTGATGACGATCCATAATCAAATCATGTTTTATTCCCAGAGATAATTTAGAAGATCCGCTTAATGATATGGATGTCATCAAACAGCAGTTGGAGCAAATTTCCACCATCGCGAGATGTGAATATGAGAAAGTGTGCGAGATAATGGTCAGAATATTTGATGAATCTGCCAATGTTTTTCAAGAACTTCTAAGATCAAATGCAAGCGAGCAACAATTAGCTCTTCCTCAAGGTGCATAATAAATATTTGCTTTATAAATCTTCGAAGTAGGAATAACAGTATCCAAGGCATATGTTGACTTACTTTTATTAACTTGGCTTCGAAACTGTTCAGTATCATAAGTTATCAATCGTTTGAAAAATTTCTTATTTTTTTATGCTGGGACTATGATACTTTCTAAGAATAGTACGGTAATCCCTACTTTTCAGTTTCCAGAAAATTTCTCACGGAGTGGCTTATAATGTCTACCCTCTATTTCTAACCCAGCCTAACAGAGCTTAGTGTACGAAACGGGAGTGTGACCATATATTGCTGTGATTTTTATAGGAATATATACAGTTTGTATCTATTATCTTATTTTTATCAGGTCAGTTAACTTGGATAACTTACATGGTGGGCGCAGTAATCGGAGGCAGAGTATCGTTTGCTTCAAACGACGATCATGATGCAATGGATGGTGAACTCGTAGTTCGTGTTCTGCAATTGATGGACGTTACTGATGGGTATGCATACAGGATCCTTTAAGTTATCAAGATTCTACCTATTTCATCCCTTCCCCAGCGGAATAATTTTTTTTAAAAATATGTAGACGTCTCGTTAACGGCCATGGATTCGCGAATATTGAACTGGCCCTCTTGTCGTTTTTTGAACAGTACAGAAAGATATATATAGGAGATCAAGTACAAAAAACATCCAAGGTAAGGTACCTGTACAATAATATAATATTATAAATATCTGTTACTAATCGACCCATCTTTTTCTGTCAAGGTTTATCAGAGATTGTCCGAAGTTCTCCATATCTCTGACGACTCCATGATTTTAAGTATCTTTATAACAAAAATGTAAGTTGTATTATCGTATTGAATTTGTCTACCGTGACCCTATCGGGGATAAGTATACAACATAGGGGATAAGTTATTTTATTTATGATCACAATAAGAAGAAGGAACCTAAACTAAACATACTTGAAATTTAACAGATATTGTTGAGAATTTAGTTCCAGAATATTTTGTGCTGCTATTGAATAGTAATCTATGTTTATACAGAATAACGAATTTGAAATACTGGAGCTCTCATGATTTAATCATCACTCGTACATTGCAACTTCTTAACGATCTGTCTGTGGGATATAGCAGTGTTCGAAAACTTATTAAACTTGACGCGATACAATTTCTTCTGAAGAATCATAATGTAAGTCGTAAAAAAATTTCAATAACTGACTTACTTGCTTCAAGTTTAGAGGTATCCAGATTTTACGTAGTGTAATCAAATGTACTACTACTATTGCAGAGTACACAATTTCCTTTCCTGGGAGTCAATACACTAATCACAGATCTGCGCTGCAGAACAACGTTCCATACCGCACTGGGAAGACTACTCATGGTTGATCTTGGTAAAGGATATTAATACTGTATGTAACATTAACTATGTCATGCAATACTGTGGTTCACACATGGAAATTTCATCATTAGCACACAGAACAATGTCTCCAATCTATTAATTTAGTGTACAGCATAGACTCTATAATATTTAATAAAGAAGGCCCAATATTTGTTCATCCTGATATGACAAGTACCTGTGAATTATGGGGGGCAGTGAGTTCCTCCTTCTATTATAAATTTATCATAATTCCAGATGTTTTTATTCAGGAGAGGATGAAGAAAGATTTGATGAGTTCATGGAACCTCTCGCTGTTTCGTTTGAATCAATGATACAAATGTTTAGTTCTTTCCCGACAAATGACAGGTTGATGAACTTTTTATTGTTTAAATTAGATATTTCCAAACCTTAATATAATGGTCATTAGTTTACACATTTTCATGGGCTAGAAAGAAAATCAGTATTTGTCTAGCTGAGCTCACACATGAGCTATGTTCTGTTTCAGTTCTTTGAACAATGCTGCTATGAGAACTATCATAGGTCTTGCAAGAGATCTTCATGGCATCGCATTTGCTTTCAACACAAAAAGTAGTTATTCGATGTTGTTTGATTGGATGTAAGTATTTTTATCTTTTTTCTTATGAACTGATCTCTGCTTTGTACTAATATCTTGTGTTTTATTGGTATAGATATCCACATTACATGTTAGTGATACAGAAAGCAATGGACATCTGGTGTCATGATCCTGTAGTTACAACACCGATACTCAAAGTATGTCAAATATTCATTCAACAGCAAAGCATACCTATTGTAATACTGAACCTCAGAGATCTACGAGCTACTGCATTTTCAGCCTTCGAATAGCCTAAAAATTTGAGTTATTGTAAGTCCAATAAATTGTACATAAAGGTAATAGAATTGTGGTATAATGTGCCATTAATACATGGTATAAGGACATGATTTACAGGGTTAGGGTAATTTCAATTGTGTAATTTCCCTGAAAGGATCAACTGCCTCATACATATTTTTTTATGTCATGACCCCATGTACGCTAGTTTATGCCGCTTCAGCCTGCACAATTTCTTCGCTTGAGCACAAAGGCTAGTCAATTTTTGATCTATATGTTTTCTTCAATTAGATGGCAGCTGAGATTGTTTTAAACAGAGGACAGCGATTGCAGTTCGAAGTTTCATCGCCAAACGGGATTCTTCTCTTCAAAGAAGCTAGCAAAATGATTTGTTTATATGGTAAAATTGATTTCAAGTATAATTACCGTATATAAGATTATTGAAGATTAATTACACTAATTCATGATAGCATCATATGAAAACAATCAAGTAGAAGAAAGCCCTGGTGAGGAGGCAAATGAGTTCCGACTCTCGATTACCACTAGATATGTAATAATAATGAGTGCAATATTTTATAATATCTGCAGGTTTAAACTTACTTAAAAAAAATTCTGTAGGTTCACATATCATGAATCTCAGTGATCTACCAAAAGACAAAATCTACTCTCATAAATTGAAGGGAATTTCCCTCTGCTTCACTCTCTTGAAGCAAGCCCTCTGCGGGAACTATGTGAATTTCGGAGTATTCCGACTATACAACGATCCCACCCTCGATGATGTCTTCAACATGTTTATGAAGCTCGTCATGTCAATTCCGAAGAATAACATTTTGGTTTGTGTATAATTACAGAAAATACGAGTACTTACCCAGCTTAGTATTATGCCGGATCAACCAAAGTCCGGATATGTTTCACATGTACCTATCAAATATACGATTTACGAAATTTAAGAATTTGATTGTATTTTATATTTATACAGGAGTACCCGAAACTGAGTGTTGCGTATCATACTCTTCTTGAAGTTATGGCTCAAGATCACATGGGCTTCCTTACTGGTTTGCCTTCACATATGATGCATCATCTTTTGATTACAATATCAGATGGACTTACGGCCCTTGGTAAACTTTTTCCGAACTCTAATCCAGTATTTCTTGATATTCTTGTTACGAGGACAATGTCAGTCCATGCGGGGATTCACTGTCATGTAGTATACAAACTACCATTATCATGCTTTAACGTAAGGTTCAGGGGTCGGCAACTCACAACCCTCCCACATTCCAAAATTATTTTGCTTGCAGTTACTAAATGAAATATGGTATCTACCTGGCCGTGGTGTCTAGAAAAAAAAGCGGTTTGATTTTGAATGCAATATTTATACTAACTTAATTGCAACAATTAAGGGCATAAGGCTATAACCCAAATACCATTTGTGTTACTAGTATCATGTTTCATTATTACCTTCATTCATCAGTTATAGAATATATTAGTTAAGTAGATGAATGTTGTCCGCCATAACCTTTGCCTAATGAATGATTTTTAGCATTACATGCGAACCCAAGCTGGGAAAACAGGCCCACTAATCTGCGGGTACCTATGGACATCCTTAATCATTATAACATGAATTTAGAAATACATTACTTTCTTGTTATCGTAGATGCTATGATATGTACATGCTGCTGTGCCACCTTAGACAATATGGTGACCCACCTTTTTCGGCTGATGTCACGAACTTCATCAGAACGAACTCGTAATCGTACCAATCATGACATGAGCGTTCGAGAAAGAAACCAACACTTTTTACAAGTGATGTCACAACATCCTGATATGTTGCAAAAGGTATGGATTTAAGCAAGCAGGTAGTTTGCTCACATGTGTAACTGTAACTGTGAAGATTATAAAAAATGCCTTCAACCTTGTTATGCTACTTCTCACAGATGATGTCATCAGTTTTGAATATGATTATGTTTGAAGACTGTAGAAATCAATGGAGTATGTCACGACCTCTACTTGGCCTCATTCTTCTCAATCATGAAGTATGTCAATCTAGGAAAGAGTTTTAACCAAGTTTTTGAACTGAACTAACAAACTTTCTCGCTATCTTGGTCTTCCACACACACTCATAGATGAATTGTCTTCTGTTTGTCTTGACAGTATTTCACTTCTATGCAAAAATCACTCTGTGAAACAGAATTTGAAAATTTCCCCACCAAGATATCTGCAATACAGAACAGCTTTAATCAATTGATGGAAGGAGTAGAAAGAAATTTACATACAAAAAACAGAGACAGGTATGGAATTCTCTTTCTATTGAGTTAGTATTCAAGGTCTTAGAAGTTTTATACAATTCAAAGACTGATGTGATGTGAAAAAATTAGTCGATAGTCGTGTGGCAATTTGACAGAGGAAAAAGCAACATTTGTTGATAGTTGGACCGCAATTCTGCTATTAAATTTGACATTTAGCCGGAGTCTGTACTTTTTACCGACTCCAGTAACCTCCACAGGCCTGATTGTGAAGCACACATATATACTTTCCTGATGCAAATTTGTTATAACATGTTGTATGAATTGATTGCAGGTTCACGCAAAATCTTTCCCTATTCCGTAGAGATATTAACCAGATTTTACGATCGAGCAACACTAGTGGAGGAGTTGGTCTTGATCTTTCTACTTCTGCTGAAATGTTAACATGATAGTTCAAAGTGAATTACTGTACTGCTCCTTGTAAGAAATTATGTTTGAACAATAACTTCATATAGTTTGCTATACACAAAATGATAGTTCCACTTCATTCACTGTTCTTTTCAAGTAGTTTTTGTAAAATGTTAGTACGGCATTGTAAAATTATCTGATCACATTGAATAATCAGTGCTGGTGATGTTTCTGGTCAAGTCTTGGTACGGTAGAATTCTTTTATTATAATTACTGAGTGTAGTGTATTTAATTATTAAATAGATAATAAATTTTAAATCTTAACTTTAGGCAACTGGAAATAATACCTGTGATTACAATAAACGAATCCTATTGTAATTTCATTCTTCCTCAAAAATCCATCAAAAAATCATTTAAAGTTTAAATGCTCAAGGTAATAAAATGGTTTTATGTCAGTTACAGATGTGGGAACGTGCCATTATGTTTTATGTTATTGTAGAGGACTGTGTAACTTACCCATAACCACGCCTGCATAGGTGTACCAAGCTTGTTAATCTGGGAATCCAAAGTAATTATAGATTAGTTAGTAATATGAGTAGGGTGGTGTTTCGTGAAAGTTAGCTAAATGACTGGCTATACAATATGGTAATCTTAGTAGAAATTTAAATGAATGCTTAACTATTGGTACAATAATCGTTGTTGCGAAATTTAAAGATTATTCTGCTCTTCTCTGCCAAATTTTTCATCGTTGTAATAAAAAAAGTAGGCAAGCGTTGTTATTTTTTTAATGAGTCAGTATGAGACCATGTTTTCATAGCATGCATATCTGGAAACTTTGATCCGCCAGTTGGCGACCTTAAACTACGAAGTATAATTATTTCTATCACTAGATGGCAGTACGAGACCATGTTTTCATAACATGCGTATCTGGAAACACTTATCCGCCAGTGGGCATCCTTGCTCTAATAAGAATGATTATTACTATCACTAGATGGCACTATGAGACCATATCTCATAGTATGAGTATCTAGAAACTTTGATCCGCCAGTGGGCGTCCTTGCTCTACTAAGTATAATTATGTCTATCACTAGATGGCAGTACGAGACCATGTTTTCATAACATGCGTATATGGAAACACTTATCCGTCAGTTGGCGTCCTTGCTATAATAAGTATAATTATTTTTATCACTAGATGGCAGTACGAGACCACGTTTTAATAACATGTATATCTGGAAATACTTATCCGTCAGTGGGCGTCCTTGCTCTAATGAATATAATTAATACTATCACTAGATGACATTATGAGACTATTTTTCATAGTATGCGTATCTAGAAAGTTTAATCCGCCAGTGGGCGTCTTTGCTCTAATAAGTATAATTATTTCATCACTAGGTGGCAGTATGAGACCATTTTCCGTTACATGCGTATCTGGAAACTTTTATCCGTTAGTGGGCGTGCTTGCTCTTATAAGTATAAAGTTCCTCTCTAGTGGTTTTTGCTCAGTTATTCAGTGAAGCGTGATAATTGCGTCACATGGTATTAATTTCTGTGATATGTCAATCATAAACAGCTCTATTCATTTATTTATATGATTTGGCATATCAGCTGTAAATTGAGAGCTAAGGAATTGGGTGATAGGATCACTACTGCAGTTGTTGTTTTATGTTAAAGCTTTAAAATTAGTTTATCTTTATCTGAAAGATGTCTGGATCTATGGTACGAACAGTTTTGGGTACAATGGAAATTGGCAGAAGAATGAATGTTGAAGAAAGTGGAAAGTTTTTAAAATTGTTTGCTGATTTTGGACAGAGAGAGCTCGATTCTGCTTTTCTATACTCTGGTGGCAAAACTGAGACATACCTAGGAGAAATTAAAAACAAAGATAACCATAACTTTCTGGTGGCAACTAAAGCAGCTCCCTCTGTTGGTAACGGGCTTACCAGGGAAAGTGTTCGTTCCCAGCTGGAAACATCGCTGGATAGGTTGAAATCCAAGCAAGTTGATATTTTCTACCTCCATTCTCCAGATCATAAGACGCCTCTCACTGAAACTTTAGAAGCAGTCAACATTTTGCATGAAGAGGGAAAATTTCTGAGGTTCGGATTGTCAAACTATGCTGCATGGCAAGTAGCAGAAATTTATAATATTTGCAAGCAGAAAGGTTGGATTATGCCTTCAGTATATCAAGGCATGTACAGCGCCCTAACTCGCATGGTTGAAAAAGAGCTTATTCCATCCCTACGTTACTACAACATAAAATTTTATGCATACAGCCCACTTGGAGGTGGTTTTCTCACAGGGAAGCATAAATTCGAGGATCCTGCTTCAACGAAACAGGAACCGGGAAGATTTTTTGGGAAAAGTTACTGGGCCAGCGTTTATCGAGAAAGATATTGGAAAATGGATTATTTTGAAGGAATACCTAGGATTCAAGCTTCATTAACTTCAGCTTACGGAGAAGGAATTGTCTCAGTTCCTGAGGCTGCTTATAGATGGTTGTATCATCACTCGGCCTTGAGTGGAGATCATGGGGATGCGGTAATCGTTGGTGCCTCATCCTTTAGGCAACTTGAACAAAATCTGGAATACACTTCGAAGGGTCCTCTGGATAGTATGGTCGTTGAAGTTATTGATAGTATCTGGAAAAACATATCCCATCTATGCCCAGACTATGCCAGATAGAAGATAGTTAACAACAGTTTTAAACATTGAAAGTGCAGGTTCAATATTGATTTTATGATAACCTGTATCATTCTATAAAAAACCAGACTGACCTCGTTAGCAGTGTAATGAGAAATTGCAATCAATCATGTGGGTAATAATTTACCTAATATGTATTTCTTTTGAACAAGTTTTGGAATATTTTTAACATAATTTTGTTTGATTTACTGAATGTTTTGACGTGAATTCCAATACTTGTGATCTAATTAGTCCCAGGTTGCACCTTCTCAGTAAGTATTAAAAATGAAAATAGTATCTGTGTTGAATTGGTGATGAAATAACATTTAATATCCATGGATATATTTTACTACCTCACTACAAGCCAAGAACATATTCTGTGAAAACAAAAATCGAGCATTGAAGATGGATACAAATGCAAATTTTACTCCTATTGTGACTTCAGTGAATTTCCAACACCAGCAGTTACTGAGGCCAATTTCCTCAAACGCATCTTTTCATCAAGTAACTAACTGTTGATTTTGTCTATGAATAATGAGAAAAATTTCAATTTTTTCATGGGAGGAACATATCTTAATGTGGTAATCAGTATTTATTAGTACTCAATGACTTTTTACAAGATTCAAATGAAAATCATTCCAATTCAATATCACTACATATATATCCTGTGTTTTATCTGATATTTTGTTGTGTTTTTGTTAGATTTCTGGCCAAAATTCATCCATTTTGACAATGTCTACTAGATTTCCCATGTCTACCGTTCATATGGCAAGTTCAACAACACATTTACCAGAATACCAGTCGCCAGCAAGTAAGCATATATTTTTTTTTAGGCCTTGGAACTTTTCTGTGCTTTCTTTCCTGCTGTTTTCTGATTCCCGCCATTGTTATCATTCACATTTATTACAAGTAGTGTTTATTTTGTTCAAGCTGGACTTTTTCCATCAAAATACAGCAGCAATCTCGTCAGCTTGAATCAGATGTCTCATCATCATCAACTTCCTTATTTGACAGATATTTCACAAGTATGTTAACCAATATGATAATTTGGTGTCTGCTGAATATACTGATGGTGCATACTGAATATTTGTTGGTAAAAAATGAGTTGTTAGAATAGTGTAGGAAATAGTTAGTGACCTAACAGGAGTCTGATGGTGAAAATGTCAAGCCAATATGACACATAAAATGTATTATATTGTGTAAATGAAGAATTTGAATCCACTCTCATTACAGAGGCATAACCTGGAATCCCTCTCCACAATGCTTTTTTGTGAATATTTGCTCTCAATTCATCATTCGTTTTGTAAAGGGAAATTTTCCTGTGAATCAAGAGAATTTGTTCAAGTGCATATTGGGTAAGGCAGTGAATTCAACACCACAAAACACAGTACGTTCAGCAACTTTGGATAGTTTGCCAATTTCCACTGATCAGATTGGCATACCTTCTCCAGCTGTAGACAAACATGTGAATTTAATTATTGCAAGACACACGACGGGTACAAATACATTGTTATTGAATTCAAGTCTCCCAAAAGCATCATCCACTGCAACTGATGTGCATGAAATGCAACAGCATCATTTCCAAAACACAATTGCTAAAGCTCGTCAAATGCCAGGTTAAATTCGCCTTATATTGTTATATAAAATACAATGAACTGTATCCACTAGATTATAATTAATGTGAATATATTGATTGTTCAGTAACATAGCCATTTAAATGTTTACAGAAGTATTTTATGCACAATATTTAAAGAAAATTTATTGATTTGTTTCAGGAATTGTCAGTAATGTTCCACAAAGCAATATTTCTTCAATCCAAAGTGAGTAATTTTGTTCTTCGTTTACTTTTCAATAATACTTTCTAAAATTTTTGATTTCTAATTTCCATGTAGTTAAAACTCCAGGTTACTTGTATGATTATCACTCGATAAGCCGAAATTGTACATGCCAAATCTTGATGAAATTTGATAAAATGCAAGGGTACAAGCTTTCATCAAAAAAATTAAATGCATCATTACACAGTGGGTCTGAACTTGCTTATGCGAGGGCCCCCTTGCATCAGTCCTACTTCAAATCCCCACTGGTATTTACTGAGGCAGTATAGTCGTTATATGGGCATGATTCAGATGTTCCAACCACAAAAGAAAACCCTCTTTTTTAGCAAATTCTCAGATTACTTCAAACGATATCGGGAATCCTCAAGCAAATTCCAACCAGACTCTTCAAAATATCGTATTCGCGTCGGTAATGGCTGCTGTGAGTAGTACGAATAACAATAATAGGTGAACATCAAATCTAATACTTTGCGAAACTATGCTTTTATATTTTAGTCTTTAAATCGGTTTACTTTTTCAGTGTTTCATCAAAGAAGCCAACTGCTAGGAGAAAGAAAAAACCAAAGAAGGCTCCTCTTAAAGTCAGTTTTATCAAGTATTCTTTGAAAAAATTCTACTCATACCATTTTCACTTATTGTCAGTGTCAGACAACTATGACTTACAGTTAACACCAAACTTATTCAAACACAAAGTTTATATTTTCTACCAGTCATTCACTGTGTGAACTTAACTACATTTGCTTACATGAATATATTCAAATACATGTACCAGAGACTATGTTGTAAGAAGTTTCATCTCAAGTTCTATCGTGTTACAGATATTCAAAAAACCTTGTTACCCATAGTCTGGGAATTTGTTTTTTGGATTTTGTGTAATCTATTCATAATAGACACTTAGACAATGAATTTTAACCCTTCAGTCAATTATCTAGCCGATTGATTCTTCCGACAAGCAACTTCATTGCCCACAATGCCCGAGAAAGTTTTCCTGGCAATTTCAACTTCATCAACATTTGCGAACCCACAGTGGTGAACGACCATTTGTATGCTCTGAATGTAGACAAGTAAGTATATAATAATATATTGTCCATAAACACCAGTTGCTGAATGTACTTTATTTTGAAAACTTGTTTCTTACACTGTCATGTGTAAAATAAAGACAGGTTTTTAAACAGGTGTATGCGGGAAAAATTTTTGGGTAAATGATTTGGCTGTCGGGAGTTGCTACATTACTTTTTATCCAGGCATATAAAAGACGGGAGCATTTACAGAGACACGAACGTATTCACACCGGTGAACGACCTTTCGAATGTAAGGAATGCGGCAAAAAGTAGGTTATATTTTCTAAATCTAGCTTAAGGTGATGAACTGTTTTTTTAATGAGAATTTTTCTGTTCCTACAGGTACAGAAGAAGGAGTCAACTGACCCGTCATGCACGGATACACACAGGGGAGCGTCCTTATGTATGTACAATTTGTTCTAAAGCTTTTAGAAGACGAGGACATCTGTGTCGTCATTTCAAGGTATTCATGCATCTATATATCTTGTTTATTAATAACGCTGACTTGAGCGTAGGCATGCATTAATGAATAAATTTGAATTTGAAATGTCAATGGTCTCAACAGGAGTCTTCATGCATAACTTATTAAAAAATACACGGAATTAGCGGGGAAAAAGGGGAAAAAACATCCTATTTTTAAAATTATATTTTCTTCTCAAAATCAGGGGTGTGCCGTCGGATTTTAAAAATTTCGACTGCGATAAGTTTCGAAGTTGCGACTCCGACTCCCATTCCACCGAAAAGTAACCAGACTCTTCGACTTGACTCGACTCCACCACCTTGAATTAGATCAGCATTTTTGCAATTAGTGTTTTATTTTGCAATTGCTAAATGTCATAAAACAGTACAATAATGTAAGAATAAAGAGTTTCAACGGAGTGGTAAGATTTTGATCACCAGTAAGAAAAATTCGCTGTAAGAATTTGGCGTGAAAGGTTTCTTTTGATTTGCGCCAAAAGTACTCGACTCCGACTCCACTCCCCTGCTCGAAATCGCCTTTTTTCGATGCATTACCAAGGGTAATTGTAAAACATGTTAAAATTGGATATGATGAAGTAGCGATAGTAGATTGCGAATCTGCTTTGAAAAGTCCAGCGCAGACACCGGAATGTACGAAAAATCAAATATATGTATCAAAATGTCGTGCATCCCATTTTAATATTGATGTACTGTACTAGTATATACACGACTTGCGCTGAACAGGTTAAATTCTGATGAGAATTATATATACGAAACTTTCTTCTGCAAGAATGACTGGTCACAGTTCCTATTTGACTGTACTGTACTGTATATGAAAATGGAAAGCGGCGTTACAAAGCCATTAGTTGTATCAGTTAAACAGGAGCATGTCTCTTGCTGCGCGAACAAATGTCCTAATTGCGTGTCTTGGGGCCAAAACGGCCTTGTAGCGATCGGTGCATGCAACACAATTGTAATTTGCAAATCATACAACGCCGATGACCATGAAAAATATCAAGCGATATATCAGACATTGAATGTACACAAAGGACGTGTTAATTGCGTTAAATGGGCACAGAAAGTGAACGACGAAGATAATGTAGTATGTACTCAGTCCTATTTGATTTCTGGTTCGTCAAATTGCGACCTTATATGTTGGGAGGTTGACCATACAGGCGACGTTGTTGAGGTCAAAGACGTTTTGAAGGGCCATAAAACACCTGTTACGGTCGTTGATTCTATTATATATGGTAAAACTGAACTTAGTATGGTGATAGTGTCAGCAGGATCGGATTCCACAGTAACTATTTGGAGGAGCTCTCTACCCTTATCTGCTGACAATGTTTCTCTCTTACAAACTTTGGAATTCGGTTACTCGTTAATTCTATCCGTAGCAGTACATGTTCTTCCGTGCGGCACACCGATTATTGCCTGCGGACGGGACAACGCAGACGTTTCTTTATACGTGCTAACAACAAATTTCACTTCATCTAAAGAAGATTTTGGTTTGGTCTCCACCTTGTCAGGTCATACTGGGTGGATAAGAGGCCTCGATTTCCATTACTCTGATGGAAATAAGAACGAATGTATATTAGCAAGTTGTTCTCAGGATTCCTTTATCAGGCTATGGAAAATCAAACTAAAAACTCCTGATGATTATAGCGCTGATGAAAATGTTTTAAAACCAATTGAAAATTCTTTTCTAATCAATAAAGATGACCGAGTGTGTAAATATGCTGTTCAGTTGGAAGCCGTGCTTGCTGGCCATGAGGGATGGGTATATAGTGTCCAATGGATGAAACAATATAACAGTAATAATGTGGATTCCAACAACTCTAGACTCCTTTCTGCATCCATGGATAAATCAATTATTATCTGGGGAATAGATGAAACTACTGGTCTCTGGGTGGAAATTGTAAGGTTTGGTGAACTGGGAGGAAACACACTTGGTTTCTATGGGGCTCAGTTCAACTATTGTGGTAACGAAATCCTTGCACATAGCTTTAACGGCGCCCTTCATTTCTGGAAAGAATTTGACAATGGGGATTCTGGAACTTCATGGAAGCCCGGGGTCACAGTTAGTGGTCACTCCGGACCAGTTTTAGATCTTTCCTGGGAGCCAAAACAGGGTAGGTATCTTCTCACTACAAGCACTGACCAAACCACTAGACTGATTGCGCAATGGGTATCAAAATCACATAAATCATGGCACGAAGTGGCTAGACCTCAAATCCATGGATACGATATGAAGTGTTTGTCCATGATTGACAGTCTAAAATTCATTTCTGGCGCAGATGAAAAAGTTCTTCGTGTTTTCGAAGCCTCAAAAACTCTGCTCGCAACTTTGAAAAGTGTTTCTTGTTGTGATGTAGGTGATTTGGATATGGCTCCAGAAAGTGCCGTTGTCCCTGCACTTGGACTTAGCAACAAGGCCGTATATGGTGAAAAAGAAGTGGGAAACGGCGAGAGAATTGAAAATTCTTCAGAAAGCAAAATATCATCTGTCAAATTGAGTCGACCGCCAACCGAAGAGTATTTATTGCAAAATACATTATGGCCTGAAACACATAAGCTTTATCACCACGTTTATGAACTGTTCTGCGTATCTTCTAATGCAGACGGTACGTTAGTAGCCACTGCTGCCAAGGCATCAAAACCTGAGCATGCGGAAATCGCCTTGTGGTGTACAAAGTCTTGGAAAAAAAATTCTCTCTTAAAGGGTCACACATTAACTGTGACAGATATGAAATTTAGTAACAATGGAAAATTTCTTCTTTCAGTGTCCAGAGATAGAACTTGGGTCTTGCATCGTATTCTGGCAGGCTCAGGAAGCAGCTACCAAGCAAATTTGTTCGCAAGGTCTGACAAGCGAACATGCCATAATAGAATCATTTGGTCTTGTTCATGGAGTCATGACGATAAAATTTTCTGTACGTCTTCACGAGATAAAAAGATAATGTTTTGGGAAGTCAATCATGGAACAGAATCTGATGAATCTGTCAACAGACCGGAGCTTGTTTCACGAGTAGCCGTTAAAGATACAGAAGCATCCGTAACAGCTGTGGCTTTTGCAGTTGATTTTCTGCAAACGCACCAATATATTCTATGTGTTGGTAAAGAAAGTGGCCGCTTGGAATTGTATTCCTTCAACTGTGATTCTTCAAAATGTGAGTTGATGCAAGTTCTATGCCGTGATTTATCACATTCACTTGCTGTGAAACGATTGCAATGGAGACCTAACAATGAAGAGGACTTTTGCTTTGCGACTTGTGGAGATGATCATATGGTAAAAATATTTACTGTAAAGGTGCAATGAAAAACTTGATGTTTCCTCAGTTGTCGACTAGTTGTGGCCTTGACTAGACTTCACTTACTTTTACTCGACTTCACAGTAGGTTTTAAGAAATTGCAAATCGACTTGTACCTAATTAGTTCAAACTTGTTGAGAAAAACTCAAATGCAACTGGAATTTCTGCACCAACCATTTGAGTGGTTACCTATAAAACTTTTTTCATCTGTAATTCGTGATCTAAGCCTGAACTAAGTGCATAATTAAACATTGTTTGTAATCAGTGTTTCCGTATTGAAAATATTGTCACTTCTAAATGTCTTTCCTGCTGTTTTACCACCTACAAGTTTTTTGAAACTTCTTATAAGTTTAGAAATAGTTACTAATCCTAACAAACCTTTGAAATGAACCATTTATTCTTTGACTATATGAATCACCTGAATTGAACATGCATTGGTATAAGCAACACTACTTGAACTACATGTCTACATATTTGGCACAATACAATACAATAGCAACATTGGTAATCATTGGCATTGAATTATATAAGTAAATTATTTGGCAAAGCAAAAATCATCTCTTGATGGCAAATCTTGATAATGCAGATATTGAAAGTATCAGATGGTACAAGTGAAAACTAAGACTACAAATGGAGTATAAATTTCAAAGGATGAAAGTTTATACCAGTTGGAACATCATTACATTCTATAAGCAACGTTATGATCTCGAAACGATTTCCTTTCAGGGTATTCTTCAGCAAAAAAGTTAACAGCATTGCAGCTTTATTGGAGGTTGATGGAGCACACTTATACAGTTTTCCATGCTCGATATTTACCCAAGTAAAGTCTAGTTAAAACTGTAATTTTCCTTAATTCCAAGTTCTGCCAGTGTCATGCCTGTAGTACCGAACACAACATCTTTTCCGACTTTTGAACGGATTTTCTTTCCAACATGTGCACGGCGAGGCGCTGATCTAGGAATAATCATAGTCACTTAGCTAGTCAAAGACATTGTATGAAGAATTTTTTATCAAACAATATACTTGGTGCTAGGATACGAAATCCCACTACGAGCAGAACGGGATTTTTTCAGACTTCGATGCTTTGGTTTTGGATAATTGTCATCAGGAGCCTTTTCAGTGTATGGATTAAGCGAGAACTCTGCATTTCTGACAATATTTCTCGGTGAGATTTTGATGCTGTCTGTAAATTTGTTAGAAATCACTTCGTTCAGCGTTTGTGTTGTGAAATATGAAGCCACTTCGGACGGAGAGGGCGAATCGATTTCTTGAACAGCTGATGGAAGAGAAAATCTTTTTATGGAGTTCAAAGTTTTTCAGTTTTTGCCCTACTTACTTTTCATTCGAAGACATTCATTCTTGTGTCTGTCTTCCCAAGCTTTCAGCTTACAAGAACGACTGCAATAATAGACCTCTCGACATCGTGAACAAGTAGTGAGACGAACGCCGACAGAGCGTCCACATTCATAACAGTAACGAAACATAGGTTTTCTGGAGAAGTATGCAGTACAACTTCTGAGAGATCAAACTTTTGAATTGAAAGGTCAGTAGTATGTTATATACCTTATTGGTCCAGATCCAGTTCTGCCTTTTAAAACTTTTTTAACATGTTGAATTTCAATTTCCTTTTGTACAATATCTTTACAAGAAATTCTTTCGAAAGATAAAGTGATGGAATTACTTTTAAAGATTTTGTCTGAAGATTAAGAGCATTATATTTCATACCCAATTTTAGGTTCATCATTAGCTGGTGTTTTATCAGTGAAACTGACACGACTAGCTGGTGCTTGGGTTGAACGGGATGGGGGTATGCTTGAGGCTGTGGCAACTAGGGACTTTGCCCCAGCGCCGGTATAGAGAAAACGGCTGTTTCGGCTTGGGCTGGTACCTGTTAAGACAAGTTATTTTGAAAGATGAGTTTTATTTAGGGAAAAATTTACACAGCTTTGGAATATTTGTTTTCTATGTATACTCCAGAAGTATAATTCTTTAAGAGAGATATAACGGGGATAATTCTTTACCCTCTCCTTCCTGAGGTTTAAAACTTACTCTTCCTTAGGTTCTGTCAGAAAATTAATTTCCTCAGTGCTTTCTACATTTCCTAACTCAAATTCTTTAATATATCTGCCTTTCTTTTCTTTCTGATCCTCGTCTTGCCACAATTTTTGAAGTATTACTTTTGCTAGAACAAAACAATTTATGTTTTAACATTACCATATTTTTTTACAAATTACATATTACGAATAACAACCATATGATTTGTGATGAAAAAAAGCTTACTTCGGATGCCATACTTGCTCTCTTGTTTCAGTTTTTCTTTTTCGACTTTAGTAGCAGCTTCACGGAGTAGAGTGCCCAGATGAGCAAGTAGTTTCTTTCTCGCATTGTAAGTGTCTCTCTCCTTAACAAGATGAAGATTCAATACTAGTAGTTCCCGAAATAGATATCTAAGAACTAAAGACAATTATATAAAAATTCAAGTTTTACTTGATAAGTCAGTGCATGATATGGAGTGTGTGCGATCCTGGCGTCCTTATTAAACATCCAGTGAGCGTAGTCAACGACCGTCCCGGTCAATTGCTTTGCCCCGAACACTACTGGAGCAAGCATATTGGCACCTGACTTCACCAACCTGTCCACCTGATCCCATAAAGTGTATAGTTTTAGCTAATGAGAAACAAAATCAATAATGCCACCTTACAAGTTTCAGACGATTTTCAGGCATCCTACGATGTTCATATTCTGGATTTGATGCAGCACAGAGAACATTTCCTACTCCTCTTTTGAGCGGGAGACTACCATCAGCGTTGTAGGTGAGTAGTTGTTCGATTGCCTATATTGAACAATTAATTCTTGATGTTTAAATTTTACAAGATTAAGTTCAATGTATGAATATTTCATGCCTTACATTATCATTTCCTGAACAGATTGCAAGTGACAATGGAGAGTGGCCGCTCCATATCACATCAGGATCAGCACCGTTGTCGAGGAGTTGATGAACGACTTCACATGCATTCTGAATAGGTCAGTGTTTGTTTAATGTTTCAACTAAAACATTATACAGTGTACTTTCATCTACATATAATACTGAGCGAATATCAAATGTACTTTATAATCATCATCTCGATCACATGCAATATGTAAAGCTGTCCTGCCTCCTTCCTCCACTTCACGAAGTCCCTCGGATAGCCACTGAGAACTGGTATTCGTTTCTTTGTGAGGCACAGAATACTCGCTTGATGTCGCACTATCCTGTTGTACAATCATATAGCAATCGATTTAAGGTTCGAGACAATTCTATTATGGCGTTCAAGTATTGCTGGGTATTGGCTAACGGCACAACGGAAAAAAGATACTTTGCCTGGAGCATTTGTAATAGAACTCGAGCACAATCTTTAGTGTACCCTTACCGAATGTGTGTTGACACTGTGATAAGGAATTTCTTGGTCGTGAGCAGTGCTGTTCGGATTTGCCCTTGCTTGGAGCAGCAATTTAGTAGCTTCTATGCCTTCCTTACCTGGGATAGCACTTGCAATGTGCAAGGGAGTAAAACCACCAAGCTAATAAAATATTGAGAAAAATTAAGCACAACAAATTTGATCTATCCAATGTTCAATTCCCGACAACCATACCCTGGTGGAAATTCTAGTCTCTGTCGAAGCTCCTTTCAAAAGTAACAGTCGAATTGCTTCCGTATCTCCGGCTTTAACGGCAAAAAAGAGAGGAGGCATAGGGAAAGAACTTCGATTGGGATCGGCTCCTCGCTGGAGAAGAAGCTCAATCATCTGATGAAGTTCTTCATGCCTACGTGGAATAAATGGTATGACAAGAACAGTCGACACCTTGAGTTTGAGAAATATTTTGTAAATATATACTCGGCCTTCCACACTGCCAAGGCTCCGGTTGTTCCGAGCGACATGGCACGACCGTCTCGAGTGGAGACTCCACTCACTGCTCTCTTGTTCATACTCAAAATCGCGGCAGTACGTTCTATCAGGTCTTCTGGGATATCCATGTAAAAATCTATGAGGTTCTCTTTGGAAGCTAAGCTTGTGTCTGCTGTAACGTTACGGCATTATAATAAATACGTTCATTGCAGTATAGCAAAACTTTGTTTAGTTCTGCTGTTACTTACATTCTAATTGTAAACTTTCAGAAAAATTCGATCTGGCATCTGAACCTTGCTGTTCCTGCTTTCGTTTTTCGGATTTCGCAGAATAAATTTCTCTGTATCTTGCCTTTATCTTAAGGTCACTTTTGCAGCAGTCTATCGCAACTTTGTGTTGAACTTTCTCTATATCCTCATCAAAAAAGATTGGGCTGTTTGCTCTCTGCTTCTTTTCAGGGGCCTGAACTTTGCTACCTCTTCTGGTAGCCAATGCTAAACTCCCCTTTTGCCCTTTTTTTTGTTTCAGGGGTAATTTTGCCGTTTGATTTTGTGTGTACTCACTAACATACCTTTCTGCGATGTTGAGTTTAAAATGGTCGACCGGATAATAGAAGATGTGGCAAGCAGTCAGAGCAGACACGGCCTCATCATTAACATGGTCAATGTCAGCACCCATATCTAGCAGCAGGTTGACAATATTTTTGTGGCAGTTCACGGCCGCACCAATCAAAGGAGTGTTGCCCATACTGTCGCAGCAATTTGGATCAATGTTACCTGATTTGAGGAGGGCGTAAACGGCTTTGCCGTCACCTTCAGCAGCAGCTCTGATGAGATTTTCAGATAGATTTTCTAAGTTTCCCTTTTGAGACTGAAATTTTTCCCTCTGAGTTCCTTCTACTATGGAAACAAATGCGTCAAAGTGAACGGCTTGGTGACGATGTTTGTAAATTTGTTTTTGAATTTCCATAAGAAGCGGGGTGTTGTTTTTTGCAATGAGAAACGTATTCAGATCACTTCTCACCAACTGGAACTTCTCCTGGAAAAAAGCGCGATCCAGGTCTTCTCGTAACTTTGCTGTCAACGGAAGATGTTCAAAATCTTTGGAATAATTTTCAATTCCTTCAGGCATGTAATTTTCATCAGTAAAAAATGGAGAATAGCCGACTTTTCCATATTCGTAAACACTGTCGCTGTCTCGAACATCGTCATCGGTCAGTAACATATGTTCGAATCTTTCCTCAGGATAATACTTATATTCTGGATGGTTTTCCATCGTGAATATTCCGTCCACTATGGAACAGAACCGCAACAGTTTTTCTCTGTACCACAAGCCGACATCCTGCCTGTTAGAGTTGGCATAGGTAATGATTCCAGGACCACACCTCTCATCTTTCTTGTACAATCCCTTGAATGTGTCTCCATTTGCGAATAGAAATTCGCCATACCCTTCTTTGCGGTCGAGGTAAAAGGTGCCACGGTACAAAGAGCCATTGGAAAACGTGTAAGTGCCGAAGCCGTGACGATGGTCCTTGAAAAATTCACCATCATATATCTGAAATGTGAAGAACTTGGAATGAACATCTTAGAAAAAATAGCTCTGAATGACTCTGAAATATGTTACAAATATTCAAATTACAAGTATAAAAATTGGTCACCTCTCCGGTACTCCATTCATGTCTTCCATTCCCATGTCTCATATCCTTAAGGAATTGTCCTTCGTAGTTGGACCCATTCACCCAAGTCTGTTTCCCGAACCCCGTCCTTCTTTCATCCACCGTGTCACCCTCGTAGGTTGCACCAGATGCCCAAGTAAAATAACCCTTCCCATCTTCATCAACATTTTTATTTGGTAGCAGTGCAGATTCGTTGTCCCCAACTCCCTTTTTCAAATCAGATATTGACGAGGACAAAAGAGGAAAGGCGCATTCATCCTCTGGTTTGATTCTCATCGTCTTAACAGGAATGTTTGAATCAGTCAAGGGTGGATATATTGGGTGCCCTGCCATACTACATATGAGCTAAAATCCTTCGGAAGGGCCCATACGGGTACGGTACCCCATTGCGAAAATTCGGTTTGGGAATACAGCAATTTGAAAAGCTGGGATTCACTACGTATGATTGTGATTGAATATTAAATTAAGAAGCCTTAAAACTAACTTTGCAACTTACATGTTTATTTCGTCATGGCAGACAACGACACGAAAGAACCAGAAAAAAAAATACACCAAGATGTTTAGCGTTGGCAACTTAGCAACAGAATTCTATGTTCTCTACTGCAACCTTACGGATATAATTTTGAACAAATAAAATTCTCGATGTCTTGGAAGTTGTGTATACCCAGGTTGGGAGTTTTAGGACTCGAATATTTAGAACTCCCGTACAACGGGTGTCCCCCCGTAATTGGTCGATTAATATATGCGAGATGGCAAGTGACAGTATGCGAGAGAAGACAACATGATGATCATGTGCTACACGCAATTTTTTTTCTCAGACAAAAAAGCTAATTATTAGGTGTTTTCTAGGGTCTATGCATTTCCTGAGTTTTATGTTATTGGAATGTATCTGTGTGTAGCACAGATATACTTTGCTGCCAATCACACGGAAGTTAGAATGTAGATAAAACACTGCATTGATCTGAAGTAAGCACGGTGATGCTAGTGATGATAATGTGACAACTTTACAATTGACAACGAAGGGAGCATAATTGTGTACAATTCTAGTGGTTCCAGTATTACTTGCTTGATGTCATTTTATTTCTATTGGTGATTTTCCTTGTTGTGCTCTATCTCAATGTGAAAGTTTTTGCTCTGGTTTGTAGACAATGCAAGCGAATGTTCAAACCAGCAAAGAAAGTGAAGAAGAACTAATGTAGTTTAAGAGGAATTTCGATCCCATAATTCTGTATAACTAANATAAAGACTCATCATCTCCTCATCTCCATAGGTCCATAGGGAAGCATAGGGAAGGTAGGGAAGGTGAACCAGAACCATGAGGAACAGGTCTAAGAGCAAACTTGCAAGCCGGGTATATAATGTTGGACATGCTTTTTCAAGAAAATCCTTCGAATCGAAGAAACTCTGTTGAATGTGATCGGAAGTGTAACAAGAAATGGAGGATTCATCATACCATAGTCTTTAAATACCTAGTCTGGAAGCGTAAACGGTTAGACCGAAAACGGTAAAGGTAAACGGAAATAATAATAATACATTGTTCTTTATTTGTTGCAATTCAACAAGACAGCGGGCTTTATATTTTTGATCCGCATCCAAGAAATGATGAAGGATTATGCGACTGCAATAAGAAAAGTACAGTAAGAGAAATAACAAACGTGTATCAGCATTGCTGTGATTTGATACACTCTATGCACATTTCCTCTGCATATGTCGAAGTAAGAGGCGTGAACGTTAGCGTAATGCAAAAGGGTTTTACTCAAATTGCTGCCGAAAGAAAGGATGGTAAAATACAAAATGATACATGTCTTGATAAAATTACACTGGAAATAAATTCTGAAATAACTCCGCCAGCAAGTTATATTGAAATCGAAAAGGAAGAAACAGAAGTTTGAAGGTCCCGGAACTAAAGTTTTCCAAAACACTATTTCAGATACTGTGGAAATGGATGATGATAATACAATCCAAGCCGGTGAAATTCAAAGCACAGAAGCTGTATGTTAATATCAAATTTCTAAAGAGAATCACATTGAAATAATGAAACAGGGCAATGTTCAACTTTTATCAGAATATGATGTTGAAATTACTCATGAAAGAATAAGTGAACAAGTGGATTTTAGACCTTTGCAACCTAACGCTATGTTAGCTGTATGCCGTAGACTCGGCATGAAATGTGAATATTTAAACGTCATACCTACCGTAGAAGAGATGAAAACACCCAATCATACCAGAAAAATCACTGCTGTTGGAAATTGCTTTTTCAGATCGTTGTCGTACGCTCTTTCTGGAACTGAAAGAAATTACACACTTGTGAAATTTGAATTACTGAAATATTTGAAATGTAATGAAAGCGTCCAATGATATGGTGACAGCAAAGTGATCATGTTTCTGATTGTAACTTTGTATGACAAAGATCACATGATTTTCTTGAAAAAGCGAGTCGAAAATTATATATCCTGCTTGCAAGTTTGCTGTTCCTGATGGTTTTCACATTCCTGTGCCACATCCTTCATCTGGATGAGTCGATGATGAGTCTTTATGAAGTAACAGACCTTCCTGTGCTACGTAGAAGACCTTGCTGATGGACTGAAGTCAGTGCTGCTAACTTAAAAATTCAGCTCATGTTATTGGCACATATCTGTTTGTATCATTTATATTTTGCTGCCAATCACCTGCAATTTAAATTGTAGATGATACACTGCATTGATCTGAATTAAGCACTGTGATGATAGTGGTGATAATGTGACTACTTTACAATTGACAACAACGGGAGTTCTGCATAATTGTGTACAGTTCTAGTATATTAAACTATTCGTTATTGTTGAATGTCTAAATTTAGTATGTCAACATGGAATGATCCACTTTATAATAATTCTACCATGATGTTTCTGCATACATGTAAATGACTTCCATGTCGAGATTGCTCTATTGTTGGCAATACCATGCTATGTAAACTTGAATTTTTCTCGTCCTTGCTGAACACCTAAATCTAGGACACTAATTATTAAAGATAATACCGAACATTGCTATTTTCAATACACCTGCTGCAAATTATATTTCTCAAGCATTTCATAAACAAGGTGAAAGGATATAAAGCGTGGATTCTATAAATGAACCATGAACAGCACAACAAGCTACTAAAAATCTAAGCGGCTACTGGATCCAGCATATTGAAAAATTGTAATCACTTGAACATCAGGAAACTTGATCACTCTTTCTTACAGCACTCAGCGTTGGCATTGGCAACAACTTACAGATGAGATACAGTATATGAAAGAATAGAAAAAAGTTCGTAAGAAGCTAAGCTAAATAAAATCACAAAAACATCATAGATGTGTCCTTGAATTTGTGCTTTTGACATGACTGCGATGTTGGCCGCTCCTGACAAAAGCATTACTACTTCTTTCCGTATCTTCGTTCAACTGCTGCTTCGCTGAATTTACCAAGTTGGCAAAAGGGTCATCGGAACACAAGATATTGCTGACGCAAGAGTCTTCATATGTGCCAGGTTCCAATTCATTATCTGAATTTTCAATGAGGTGTTCCACTGGAATTTTTTTCGGTTGAACCCAAGCCGGTTTCACTTTATTCACATCATTGTTTTGTTTCGTATATATTCCATGATCGGTTCCACTTTCATCATGGGAAGAAGTCGGGTTTTCGCTTGGTTCATTCTGCTGTTTAAGATCTCCCTTTTCTTGTTTGTTGGTATTTTTGTTTTCATATGTACGAAGAGATAACAAATATTCTTTCTTGTCTAGAGAACACAAGACAAATTTACTTGAAAACTAAAATACAAGATCAAATATTAACCATATGGTATTTTTCTAGAAATTGCTGAAATAATGCTATTTTGAAGCAAAGAACATGGATATACAAGAATAAAAATTATCTGAGGATGAATAAGCAAAGTACCGAGCAAGGCATTCCATTGCTTTAACAGAGCTGTGTTCTCAGTCAACGATGATTCAAGAACTATCTCATTGTCATGCAGTTTGGCGAACTGATCGGATAGCTCCCTTATTAAAGCCTCAGTTGACTGCCTGAAAATACAACTTTAATCTTAAAAACAAACAGCGCCGAACATAAGGTTGGTTTCTTTATCCATGCAGTCACCTAGTTTTTTCGACGATCTCAATCTTGCTGTTTTTGTCAAATAGGTAAGAACTAAAAGTTTGCAAAGTTTGATCGACACCCTGTGAATTATTTGACCGCAGTGGACTCGTGTTTGTCAAGTAAGACCCGCTAACAGAACCTTGCAGGTTAGAAATTTGGATTTTGATTGGCACAAAAGATCTGTACATGAAATGAAGAATACAGATAACAAATAAAATGGTTATGGTTACATATGGCTTACTGAAGTATTTAAAGAAGAGGAGTACAACCAACCCCTTGTGGAAGACAAAGGCCGCACTATTCCAAGACAGACAAGTTTTTGACGAATCCGTCTGTAATGACAATATAAAAGATATAACGAAGTTAGGCATCTCCTGGTTTTCTTTCGTCACTTCCCGTAATAATTTTCTGTGCATAGACTGAAAAAAGTAACATTTGTTAAACGACATATCAAAATTACAGCTAGAAATTATTTTCAGCTGAAGTGAATTTACTTTCTCCAACATTGTCAGCTCCATGGTCAATTTCCGGACTCTAAATATACCTATGCAGTTTGACATAGGTGAAGAATTGGTCAAGGCACTCATCCAACTATCTGTATTTCTCTTCTGGGTCAGCATTTCAGTCATAGAGATTGGACAGTGATCAAGGATACCTGTTGAGTTTCCGAAGAGTAGGTTATGTAGACGACAAATAAGCCTTCTGTCCATAATATTCGTGTATAACATAAAAACTCACTAATACAGCCCGTGGTCTTGGTTACTGTTTGAGAATCCGTAACTTCACTGTGTGTCAAAATATTTCCTTCCCCGAATAAAAGTCCTTCGCAGTGCCTTTGCCTTTTCTGACTCTCGTGAAAGATTTGACTGAGCAGTGGCCCCGAGATGCTGACATGTATTTTTTGTGGATCCATATTTGTTTTACCATTAGTTAACAGTATATAGAGGTGTGAATGCTAGCTTATTATTACATTACGTATAATCAAGACATTCATCTATATTATAATTAATTCGATTTGGTCCCTCCTTACCAAAACAACAAGAGATCATAGTGGTGGATTTTTGTCACAGATGAATAATTACCGGTTACGTCATTGAAAAATTTCTGTTGACCTTTGACATCCACTTTTCTACGATCAGCCTTTTCATTTTTACTGTCCTCCGAGGTAAGGACCTTATTCGTTTGTTTGATATTATCTTACTTTATTGACGAGCTGAGTTAACTTCCGATTTCGTCAACATATTTCGGTAGTTTGATCGTACGCATTAGATAGTAAAAATAGTATTGTATATTCCCGATGGCTTTGATTGACTTGGATATACGTGATGTAATAAGACGTTCAAATAAAAGTCATGAACGTATGAAATTTTATTTTAACAGAATTCTCTAGTGCCGCTGCACTAGGACAATATTTGCTACAGGATGTCTTCAAATAGGTATGTTTTTTGACTTGAATATACTTTCAATTTGCATTTTCAGTTGATTTGTTACTTAGTAATTGGATTTCGTGCTAACTAAGTAACTTCTGAATATGTAGACTTTGGTGCAAAGCAGTTTTCACTGGTTACACGCGTGGCTTACGAAACCAGAGTGAAAATAAAGCTCTGTTGAGAATTGAAGGAGTGACTAACCAAGAAAGTACTGAATTCTACCTTGGAAAACGGTGTGCCTATGTATACAGAGCTAAGAGGTAATTTAATATGTTTTATTTAACTAGCAGGATACGAATAAAGCCTATCGTTTATTGAAATGACATAATATTTTGCTTTCTTGCGAACCATAACATAAAATGTAGAGCATTGGGAAGTGGAAACTTGGTTTTCGGTTAAAAACCAAAGTAGTTTTTCCTAGGTGTCATGGGCTTCAATTACTAAGTAAAACCAGTTATGTATGGTGGTTATTATCAGGTGTGCAGTTCACTACTGAGGCTATTTCTATACATAATACGGCAATTGTATATTTTAATGCTATAACGTTAAGAAATCTCTGCCTATATTCTTCAATATTTACGCCAAATTTTAGAGTGTTGGCTTACCACTATTCATATCATTTATTTTTTGTCTCCCTATTGTTATGCCATATCATAATACAGCTAGTTGTGAAGCTTGTAAGTTCTATTGGAGAGCAACTATCACAATGTTTCCTAATAAGTGAATAATATCATTATAATATCATTCACAGCTTTTATTTTCTACCCTTGATGAAGTGTGCTTCTGTGTGGCGTTATCTCAGAACCACTGCCACAATGTTTCATAACAAAGGGCAGAAAAATTACATTCCTATTTTAAATTATGAGAGAATAATATTTATTATCTTGGGTGGGTGTGCGGCGCTAACCTAGTACACCCAGAATATATGGCCCGGTAGAAACATCGGCGACTAAAACCAGATAATTTTCTGTCAAAAACAGGGGGACAGTAAAAAGTGACTGATATAAACTTTGTGCTGTACTTAAAATGGTTTTTCTTATCAGTGCAGTGGACTAGATGTGATTTTATTGATTATATTCTTATAGCCAGACTGGACATACCATTAGTTGTTCTCAATTGTGTTAAGCACTTAGCAATTGTTTTAACTGTGTACTTCTGGTTCATGTATATGACAGAAGGATTTTGCCTTGCTCTTTACATCTGATTATAATAGTCAATATGAATTTCAGGAAAACGCGGACTCCTGGTGGGGAACCCAACAAAACCAGGGTAATATGGGGGAAAGTAGTACGATCTCATGGTCGTAGTGGCATTGTCCGAGCCAAATTTAGATCCAATCTCCCAGCAAAGGCTATTGGTCATCGTATTCGTGTGGTGAGATAAATTTCGAATGACAATAATATGTACTGGTTCTGTCTTTGGTGATTTAACCATTGCCTTGTTTCTAGATGCTCTATCCATCGAGAATTTGAGCTCAAGCAAGCTCAGATGATGTAAAAATAAAACCTAAAATACCATATTCGTTGAGTGTTGACAATTTTTTTTTACTATGTAATAGTGATGTGAGCACTTGTAGGCAGGCAGGCAGGCTTATTTGATTTGATTCACCACTGATTTTGGCAGTTTAATTATTCAAAATAACGGACTGATAGGATTCAATATCATGAGGAATGACTATTCGGATATACACTGGCCCCTCGTTATGTATAAATCCAGACAAGCGATTTCGAAGTTGTGCGAGGGCGTTGCGTCATCTAGCGGATATAACTTACGCTTCAAGTATTAATTCCCAGTTTTAGTTGATTAATCGAATAGATACCGGCAAGTCTCTGTTGCAGTAGTTTGAATATCGGTAAGGTTCACTACCTCGGAAATTGCAAACGGCAGATTGTTTGGGAGACCGGGGTTATATTGTTTACCCCACACATAAACGAATACGACGCACACCGTAAATCACGAGTGTAATTTTATGAGGAAATATAAATTATTCGGAATCTGGCAAAAAAGTTACTTCAGAATTTGATTCTGTTCCATTACACGCAGGGTATGGCTTGAACAAGCGCACGTTTTTCGATTGCATTTAGCTTCAAGCTATAATGGTGTTATATATTATTAGAACAGTAGCCGTGTTATTCATATGTTCTTACGTATTGTAGTTCGAAAATGCTGTAAGCTATGCGTCCGATATTTTTAAATTTACCTGACTCGAGCTAATCTTTGCTGTTGTATTGACCTTAGTGATGGGGATATTATCGTGATTCTCACTGGTGTGTTTTGAATTTTTGAAAAAAAAGTAGGGGAACGCTATTCCTCCCACTCTATGATTCGTTGATGCACAGTAGAGTAGCAGGAGGAAAGAGGACAGATATTACTTTCATATATTTAGAGTCTTCGCTCAGTAGTTCCCATTCCCGGCAATAGCTCATAGATTTTCCACTTATTAGTACCATTGAACATTGCCTGTAGACGACTTCTGTATTATTTTCGAGTATGAACCACTTTCACAAATGGTCAGGTTGATAAAGTCTGGATTATAAAAAAATCGTCCGTTGATGGAATGCGTATATTGTGAAGAATGATATTTCTAGCAATAGGACTGGTATGGTCAAGGTTCAATACATGTACAGCCGTTCTGTGTCACTGAACTTGCTCATTAATAATGAATACACAAGGAGAAAGTTACTAATTTGCTCTAGCCTTCTTGCTTATCATTAACATTAGACTTCAATAAGAATATATCGATCACTTGCACTTGATCCTTCGCCGAATGGCAATATTTTATAAGCAGTAATTTGTCACTAATTTTTTTTTCGTATTTTGAAAACTATAGTAACCTTAATTGGCAAGTGCAAAGGCGACAGCAACGTTCAAACTTGCCACCAGCACAACTGTCAGTATATTACTGTGTAGTATGACCGGTACAACATAGCACAATTTCTACATGGCCTGGTACATATATTCCTCGACTAGGACGTACTGAAAGTGACAATCTAAAATAATCACTATCAGAACCATATACTACAAGAATTCATTTATTATCTGACTAACTCCGAATGCAAATTAAATAATAATGAATAAAACAGAACTATTCAAAGGATTTTGCCATCCCCTAATTCCAGAATTGGTTACTTCGCTTTATTACTGAGATATACTTTGGGTTAACAGTTTTAAATAAGTGTTGATCTCAAGCGATCCACTCCGTTACTTTGTTGTGGAAATTCGAAACTGACACGAAATTGTTTACGCTCATTCATGTACATTTCATTCTGTGGAAGTAAACGTTCCTTTTAGCGATGATTTGCATGTCTTTGCAAGGAAGAATGTATGTTTTCATAATGAAAAACGCAATGATCATATCAATATGATCTCGTATTTTACATTCGTGATTCATTTACACTCCAAGGGCGAATGAATGGAATTTGACAAGCGTCTTTCCAGAGGGAACAAACAATCTCGGTCGGTTTCCTAACGAATGAATCATCAACGATTATTTGACTTTCTTTGTGTGCAATAAACCCGGTCGAAGCAACTGCAATTTCCTCAGGTTAACAACACAATGTCAGAATGTTAGTTAGGGTAGAAATAAGTCTTTTTGGAACTCGTGTTTGGGGCGGATGATAATTTTTTACTTCTCGTCAGTAACCGATCAAAAATGAATATGATCTTCCGCGCTTCCGAATCCAGCGTGAGTGTTAATATTTATCGCCGCTTTCTCGTCCGCACGGTGATTCATACTAGCCCATCCGCATGATTTCACTTCGACTGTGTCTCAACACACACGGCAATGATGATATCGTGAATGGCACTACAGTAACTGTATGGCTCGCTACGATGGCTCGTTGAGCAGCAAGCAGTGTTTAGCAATGCTTTTTATACGTAAATCTTCGTCGGTTAGTTTGAATGGAAAGTATTTTGAGTAGTTTTTTAATGTTCGTTCATAGACTGCTGGTCAAACGTAAAGTTGCAGTTCGGAGTTACCAACAGAAGACTCAGGGTATCAGGCATCGAATGCGTTTTTGAAAAACGCGCGAAAATCGGTGACGTACGACCTCCTACGTTTTCTTGTGTCTCACGCTATCGTCTCATTTCCCTTCGAATTGTGTGCAGTCGAATTTGGAATTTCTTCAAGATTACCTTGATATTTCGGCAAAGAAAAGTTGTGAAACCTTGAAGCCTTGGGCTCAATTGATGTATGGAAAAATTTATTACGAGATTCATGGGAATAGACGACTTACGTCATACAAACCGAAGAAGAAATCACCTGTTACTTGAAATTTCGAATCTAGAAATCATCAAGAAGTAAATCGTTACGTAGTTTGACAATGACTGATCGTTAATGACGTTTCAACGCAACGTACTACATTGTCCCCCATTGAAACAATTGAAAATGGATCGTACCGGAGGATCGGACTACCCTCGCACTTCGGAATTCACGAACGTTTGCATGGATGTTATGCGCGAAGACGAGAATAGTGAGTAATGGAATTTATCATTTATAATTCAATGATCACCGAGAAGCAAGACTTCTATAACAACCCAGTGGTTATAGAAAATGGCTGTACAATTCTCCTTGGTAAATTCTCTATTTTAATGAATACCAAAATGGCCGTTAGTTTTGATTACCTTCGTGGTTCGTGAACGTAACTTTTTTTAAAACGTATTTTCCATATTAAGGCATATTACGTTACACTTGGAAGCACTCTCCAATTTTCCACTAAGGATTGCGCAATAGTAAAAAATTATATATATGTATATATATCGGTAATTGATGTATGTATCACATCTGATCGCACGTGCATGATTTTTATTTAGTATACATCTTACCCTAGTGCATGGATCACTTGTTATTAATTTTCTGACACCAGTTGACATTTGGGGTAGTTTGGCAGTGGACACGCGTTTCATATATATTTATTTTTGCCAGTATAACACAAGTGAAAAATCAACGTTGCCTGATAATATGAATCCATTAAAATTTCTCAGCGCACGCTGACGATGAAAAGTCGCATAAAACGGATGAAATCATCACCCCTGTATGTGTTGACTTTACATAATCAGACAGTGACCCGAATGAAATCATCGCAAGTTACCTCGCGAGACTTGAAACTGTCCGACGATTCTGGCTGGTTCACAATTGTTTAGTTATCGTATCGCGTTGAAATTCGTTTTGTTTCAATTGCGGACAAAACGCGCCAGATCGTTTCCTATATTCGTTAATTTTTTGTTGTTCTTTTGCATTTTCGATGTAGTTGACGCAGGATTGTCGACAATGTTCGGTGCCCCTACGGCCTACAATAACGAAAAGGGTTTTTAGGACTTTCGCGTTTCTCATCAATAAGTGATAACGATGATTTCATATGTCGAATTTATCTGTTTTTATGGCTTCGTAGCTGTAATTAGTCATACCTTAACTGCGAAGTACAATCACCGGTCTCTGGAGTACTTGAGACGGATGTTTGTGACTCGATGTATATCTTTAAATGCAATAGTCCTTAGTGTTCGCAATTGCTAATAGTCAAATTCAAGTACAGCATGGTTCCCTAATGCACTGTAATAATAATTTGAAACACTACGTCGAGTGTATTGTTGGCCACAATTGGTCATGATTTTATGGAATCGAATGAATCATTGGTTGCATCCCTTTCATCACTTCTTATCATCAAATGTAATTTGAACGCTACCCTGCCAAGTTGCCGAATTGTCACACAACCAACTAAAAATTGAGATTGATTAAAAAAAGATATTAAAAGTATAACCCCAGCCGGTACCCCAACCTGATTCCCCCAAAATGAGAAGTAACATTTCAACTAGTTCTCCACCACCCCCGCTAAATCCTTATGCACCATTGTTATTGCCCTAAAAGGTCTGTTTTTCTTTTTAAATCCAGGCTGACCTATCATAATTGTTTGAAGTCTTAGGTCACATTGATTTGTTTTACAATGTAAGATTTCGTTTAGTTAGGTATGATTGTATGTACATATGCTGAATCACCAGAATTCCGAGCAATATATTGTAATGAATAATTAATTTACAGGATGTAGAAAGATAGGGCTGTTGTTTGAAATTAATCTGTTAGCATTGTGATATTGTTTCTTAGGTATTCATTTGACATTTGCTTGCACATTGCAACTTTCTAGGATCATACAGAGTCTATTTGCTGAATACATAAACCGCATTGATTATTATGTTTCTGTTTGGAAATGAATCATCATGTCGATCGAACGATAGTAAGCTAATACACTTCGCGTTGTATTTTAACTTGGCTTGTTCAAGTACGGGCCTATACTGTATATATATTCCATCAATTCAGTAATTGGTTTAATGTACAATCTGGCAATTACTTACTTGGGTTCAAAAGTTAGCAGAAAAGTTTGAAAGGCCGTATTCCTGAATATAGTATACTACCCACTGAGTATAGTGGGAGGATAGAAATATCTACTGAAGTACTATAGTGAGTTGAATAAATTTTATAGATTGAAGTATCTGATGAGAAAATGTCCATGCAACTTCGTAACTATTTATAAAACAGCTATTTTCAAAAAACAATTTTGTATCGAAGAAATTGCAATTTTTATGAGAAACTTGAAACTGATTTTAAATCATCTTCCATGCCCAGGATTTATTTATCCTTTAGCAATTGATCAGTTATTTGCTACACTTATATTTGATTGATATCCGCTGTGGGTGGGACCATACAATATGGTGCAATATATTGCATATTGTAATTGATTTATTTCTATAAAAATTCATCAAATTACTCGAGATAAATATAGTAAAGTCACGGTACACTACTACATGGAATTCCTCTCAAGGGAGGGGTCAATAGATTGGTAGATTCAAACTGTTGTATTATATGTAATGCCCCTTTTCACTTATCAGTCTTGGAAAGAGGGAATACCATTCTGACATTTGGTGAAAATGAGAATAAAGCAGAAAATGTTGATAACTACTGGTATACCCCTATTAACCATAATTTCTCTCATATATATATACTATACTAATATAATACATTTGAATTTACTAGTGATTTTGAAAATTAAGAATTAATAATATCGGTAATTGTTTAATAGGTAATGTTCATTATTTATGTTTGGAAGTATTTATATCTAGATAAAGAGATTTTGTCGTTCAGTTCGGGTCGATGGCCTGGCTAACTGGATCTCCGCCATTTTACTTCCCGCTGTGATTAAACTTCGGAGGGAAGATTGAAGTACGATTTTAAATAGTCATGAATTTTTAAACGAACTTGAACATTAGCTAAATGTCAGGTGTGTATATTTTGTAGCTATTTGCTCTTGGGAGGATGATTTAAAGGTCAATTCAGAGCTTTGTCATAAACAGCAAGATTTATAAATGAGCTTAAAAATGCTACCACGTGACAAAACAAAATGGCGCTGGTACTTTTTTTGGCTGAAAATACTTAATGCATTCGGCCATTTTTAGAAAATGCAGTTGTCTTAATGACGTTTCAGTTGATTAGCAATATCTTTCAGCAGTAATAGTATTTTTTAATCATTGTAGTCTGTCGTAATGCAAACGTAGTAATGTTTTTTCAATTGCGAATCCGTATTATGTTGTTTGTTTTCAGTACTCTTGTATGTCGCGAAAATACAAGGGATAGTCCTATTGTAAGTGGCGTTAGACAATTGTCCTTTTCGGGCTATGGAAATCCCCATTTTGGGCTTCCGTTGTCTGATAAATGGTTGTCGTTTCATATCGGGTATCGGGGGTATGAGTAAACATAGCGCAATCAGAGTATTAGTTCTTCTATAATTTTTCTTATCAAGTGATTAGGTATTTTATTCGTTGTACGTTTCATGTATTGTCTGCATGGGCTGACTTGGTACCAATATCATTAGTATATAGAGTTTGAGATATCATGGTGCTATTTTTGTAATTTGATCCTTGCAATCTTGGAATTCCTAGTCGCCGAATTGCTTTCTATTGAAGGCCTAACCCATTTGTCATTTTTATATAGGGTCACATCGCCCAAGCCGAATGCAGAATGAGGAATTCGCACCGCCTTCTTTCACCGTGACCATGGGCAACTTTGATTTCAACTCCAGTCGTCCATTTCTGTCTAGCTGCGAGAGAGAGAATACGACCGATACGACGTACAATCCGACGACTTCAGATAGATACGATTTCATATCCCGACCGCAAAAGATGTTAATCACGGATTCGAGTAGCGGCGAGGCCTTTGCTAACGAGCTCTTGTCGCCAATAAGCGAAGGGATGTCGTCTGAACCATGGATGGAATCCTGCAATCAGCTTCTACAACAACAATGCTCCAACAATATGGATAGAGCAACAGCAGCAGCAAAAACAGACTGTAGCGCGCAAGCACATGCACCGCAATCGCGATTTCATAAACTAGGGAGGCGTTTCCTGTCTTCAGAGACAATAAGCTCAACACACAGCAGTCATTATGAAGAGAAGGACATCCGCACACACGAAAAGTTAAATTCCATTTCTGTAATCGAAAATGAAATTATGCGAGAGAGTGTCAGGATTGCATCAACTCGCTCTCGCGACTCGAATAAGACTTTCACCTATCGCGATGCGAACCGTATAACGGGCTTGTCTCACCGCAAAAGTATAGATCAAGCATTTAAAGCACCGCCACCTATCGAGTTAGATTCCGCTAATGTTTTACGAGAAATCGACTTGGCCGTTTCGCTAGCTCAGTCGCGTTTTCATGACACTCCTCCACCTCGTTCTTGCTCGATCGCATCTTTGCCCAGTCAACTTACCGACCGGAATACTTATGTCAGACAGTTTTGTTCTAACGAAGACCACACTTCGAATAGTTTGAAAGTTAGTCCGACACGGAATAAAGAAGAACCACCATCATTATCTTCAAGCGCGCGTTATTTTATGGGTAATGAGTGGAAGCGGAAGTCAAACTACCACGATAGCTCGATAGAAGCTTTAGAGAAAAAAATAGTAACGACAGATTGTCGTTCGATTAATAGTTCGGGCTTCGAAGAGGTACAAGGCAGTAATTACAATCAAATTTTAAGCAGTTGTTCCTCATCCGAAAGAGGCGAAGACAGTTACGGAGCCCGGGGCATTGTCAGTGCCGATCGCAGCGGTAGGTTTGGCATTCAGATATCATTCCCTGATTCATCTGGGAGTAAAACGGTGTTGTGCCCATCTCTCCATCCAAAAATAGACGTTGAGCGTGACGAAACAGATACCACCTACGTTTCTGATACGTTGAATGCGTCATCCACGTTACAAGCACAGTCACCATCAGTTAAGAAACATTGTTGGACGAAGCCCAGCAGTATAACAAGGTTCAAAGAGTTAGCAGTATCAGCAGGTAGCAACAGTTGTAGTTTCTCGAGCGGAAAGATCAACGAAAGAAAACTATTTCGTGGACATATTGGACCTGTAGATTATTCACATCAATCGTATAGAGAAACTAAACCCATTGATTTGTGTTTACAGCAGGCCAATAAACCTTTCGATGTCAGTAGAAAATCTCATGCGGTCGATCCGACGGTAAAGTTATTGCCACCTGGAAGGAAGTTTTTCAAAAGCTCGTGCAGATTGAAACCTTACCTGTACCAAAAGTTTCGAAGAAAAGAAGCAATTGAAAATCCCTGTCCACCATCTAGTTTCAAAACGGCTGGAAACCTTGGCGAGGAGCAGACGAATTTTACCGATCAAGTTATCGCCTGTGAAATGGGAATAGCCAGCAAATCTTCTGATCTGGAAGCCTATAATCAAAATTCTTACATAGGAACGAAATCAAGTTCAAACCTGAATCTATTTGGAATTTCCGAATCTGAACCGTCCCATATGATGGTACATGACGATATGAAAACATATGCGGTGCTGAGCGGTCGTTGCGAAGAGGATATGTCGTCACACGTACAGTCAAATTCTACAATATCGCCTCAACAACAGACACAATTTCAACAAGCAAGACAGTCTTATTCAATTATTAACTATGCAGGACCCCACGGGCAAAGCCCTAACATACGCGCCGTCGATCTTAGCGCATCTCCGCCCGTTCGGGGTCACAGGATACCCATTTCTACGTCACCCGAAGCTCTCATAGGACATCAATCGCAGAATAAATCCTATCCTAATATTATCGTAGCGCATAGTCAACACCAACCAAATCCCAGCTTGAACCATCAAATCCAACAAGAAACATTTCAAAGAGCTTTTGAGTCATCGAATCTATTTGAAATTCCAGACCAGCGTCATCTTCATACTTTACCCCTTCTCCATCACCCTGCGACCCCTAATTATGGTCATGTCCATATCACCCAACAGCAACAACAGCAACAAGCAACCTCACAATACTTGCTCAAGCACGATCATAGGAGGGAGTACTACGACAACGTCTCACCTCATCCTGGCTTAACGATGGCTCGTTACTCTGGGTCTATGCCACAACATTCGGGCGGGTATATGAAACCTCCACCAGTTGACTTGGACGAGGTGAGATAATTTATTCCTGTTCATTCGTAGCCTGTTTGCATATATATAAATGTGATGTATTGGATATGGAACAAACCCCACTAAAAACAATGATAATAGGTATAGTGCGAAGGCTGCGTCGTAATTTCAGTAATATCTTCTTCATATTACCGGTTATTAATATATATGAATTTGTCCAAAGTATACTTTATAGTGTAACTCGCATAACCATATCCTCAGAACTGACGACGAGTATTTCATGTAATATTAGTTCAAATAGTGATTTCTTTGCATCTGATCGGTATTTCCAAAACCCGTAACAATAATATAAACAGTTAGTATGGATTAGTAGTGAAGCGAACTTCCATCCTGTTGACCTGTTTTGGTGAAAACATTGGAGTTGGAGCAACAATAACAACCTCATATAACACAGCGCTAAACTCACTAGCGTTAAAACCGCCCAAGTAAATTCAAAATCAATGTTAAAGAGGATTAGAACTTGAAACGATTAATCACAAGTTTGTGCGTGGAGAGAATAAAATCATCCTAAAATACGAATGATGTTACATCTACTACGTAATCCAAACTGGCCTGACAACATTTGTTTTTGTGAGTCAGTATTTACATCATGAGATGTATTGATCACCTTATAAATTCAATATAAGAAGACGAACAATACGCTTTATCCAGTCGTGGAAATGGAAGTTGATAGTGACCATATTTTTGAAATCTGGCGGAAGTCTTCTGCCTAGTTTTTTTCGCGCAACCATCGCTAGACATTACGCTCAATTGTTGTCGGGAATTGAGTTGTTTACGACTTGTAATAGGTGATTTATTTTTCAACAAGTGAACTCATCTAACACTGTCGAGTAGAAAATCTACCGTAGTAGGTTATCACAAGCAGCACTCACATTAACTTCAAACCGCCTTCCTATGGAAAATTGTGAGTCATCGTTACAACAACAAAACATAAAACAGATAGCAGAACAACACGGTTCATTTAGAGACTCGTGACGTCATGACCAAACGAGGTATGAAACAAAGAAAAATTCTCATACTTAAATTATCTCGTAAACAAAACATTGGCAGGTATAATAGCAAATACGTTTCGATATAACAAGAGGCTCATTCTCGGTAACAAAGAGCTTTGTCTCCCGCGATTCTCGTTACACACGGATGAATTTAAGAAGATACACATTTTGACAGGATCTTGAGAATATCTTGAAAATAGCCTTGGGATAAAGACACTTAAGTTAAGGTTTGACCAAAACCGACGACGATTCTCACGATACAATCTAATTTGATTTCAAATTCCAACCTTTCCATTTATACTTAAGTTGTCTTAAGTTGTTATTGATGTGACGAGATAGGTTGTAAATTATGATGCGTTTGGTTTAGTTAGTACATAAATATGTTACGTCGAGACACGCTACACTATTCTACGCTAATAAAATACATTACGTTGTTCTTGTAATCACCAACATAATGCTATGAGGAGCGAAAACCTTTTGTTCGTCAATCTTCTAAACGATGATAATTAGTCGCTTTTTCAAATCTTCTATAAAATTCAATTTATTCTGCAATGATTATAATTTATTGTATTAAACAATTATAATTACCATTGATTATGTGGAAAATGAATTTTTATACACACACAAGGTAGTGGTGGACTACTTGATTGTTTTACAGCTTTGATTAGCAGTAAAAGCCAGTCAATAAATTCTAGAATAGTTTCATTTCTTCCAGGCATTTCTCCCAGGTTTGTCATTGCCTATTGGATTGTCACTGATCAACCTATATTCTTTGTTGTAATGTAGCGTTGTATGTTGTAGTGTAGTATGTAGTGCATCGACTCTACGGAATCAAATTAAAGGTACTACACGTTAAGATATTTTACATATTTTTATTACCAGTGGTCAGCTTTATCATACTGTAAATTAATATCATGTGATTTTAATCTTGTTGTGGAAAGTTGGTGATGATGTGTCATCGAGAAACTGTATCACACACACTGGCTCAAGGAAGCGAGGGTGGATCACGTGACTTCCTGAACGTTTAACCAACGCAATGTTTCTTTCATATCGTGCTATGATACTTTATACAGTATCCATATGTAGAACTCCAAAATGGCTTCGTGCTGGTAATTTTTTACTTGTTCGTAGCGCGATTGTGAGAAATCTTAATTGCCGCACATCATCGCTTTGGGACAGTCTCTTTTTGATAACTGACTGATAACATTAAGTGATGGATATGAATATGTTTTGGGACTGATTGATATTGATTACATTATCCACGATCATAATAATAAGTGGCGTCAATTGTATTTCTTTCAAACTGAATTATCTCATCGGGCTCATGTAATTGAAACTGCTTTCAAGATTACTTGATGGTTGACTATTCTCCTTTTATCTTTGAATTGTACACTACATAGTACTTGAAATTTGTGAAGAATTGTCAACCATTCGCGGGGAATACCAACCAGTTCTCTTTTGTTGGGCCTAGGAATAGCCGGAATGAAGTCGAACCGTCATACCGGACGAATTGTTATGATTCATAAATGACTACTGCAGCTATTTGATAGAAGTTACGTGGTATATTGAAATTTAAATAGCCTCCGTGAGAAAACCCCACGTCAGTGATTCAGTATCGTGGTAATATCTGAAAGATGAGCACTTTGTACTGAATGGTTTCTTACGGCTTGTGCAATTCTTTCGGGATTGTTTTCTTTTTTGCCATTACTACTTTGCATACGCCTCCATGGAATCGAATTTCAAGGAATCGTGATGTTTCAAAGCTAAGATTCTTTACATGTTTTCAATAGCGAAAATACCGAAAGTCTAATTTGCATAATTCTTTCGCTATTCAATGAAACCATTACACAATAACCCTTCGATATTCTAATCGTTTGCACGTGTTGGGCTACTTCCGTAGATTCCGTACATTACAATGTATGCACATCACTATGCAACATCGCCTTTATAACTCTGGTTTACTACTTGAATGTATTGTCTTGGTTCAGTGTGTCATTTCCACATGGACCATTTACATTTTGTATATTACAAGTAACAATGTATAAAAAGGGAATGTTGATTCAAATCGCTTTTTACATAATGGCCAGAAAATTGTAAAGGAAAATCCAATCCCGTAGCTAGCCAAAGTTGTCCGTTTCAGAATATCGTGCCATTGCCGTTTGTTCTAAAATCACAACACTGTCAATAACCAGATTTAAATAACAGGGGATAGGATATAATAAACTGTACTTGAATTTAATTTGCTTAATTGCTGATATTTCGTTGCAGTTATCTGACGAAGAAAGAGAACGGATGAGAGTGAAGAGGGAAAGGAACCGAGTAGCTGCAGCCAAATGTAGAAACAGGAGACGAGAATTGTTAGAGAGACTTGAAAAGGTGATTGTTTTATGATTCTCATCCAAAATTCTGAAATCGAATAGATCTAGCTCAAAGATTTGAATGGAGTACAAACCATAGTTTTGTTCCTCATTGCGTTTTGCTGTAATTTAATTTATCATTGTGGAAGGCCCTTTCTCCATTACTTGTCACTATATCTCGTTTATTTGGCGTGTAACTGGTACGAGCAGGATGCTGATCCTAGCTGAAATCGAAAGTTACTAAATTTGATGAGGTAGCAACAATAATAGAATTGTTAGAAGCGGTAATCGTGTCTCTGATAAACGATCGCAGGCTATTTCAATCGTGTAGTGATGTAATTATTTACTTTATATCGTTTACCTTGTAACTTGATATCGTGCGTTTAAGTATTGTATTGTTGATAAACTTTCGATATAGGAAACCAAAGTCACAGCAAAACACTAACAATATGTTATATAAGAGTATTGTCTGACTCGAACGCAGAACACAGAAATTAGTTTTTAATATCAGAAAATGAATGGCGTAAAATCAAAAACATTAAGTTTGGAGGCATGGCTGGAAGATAGTAATAATATTGTGATAGTTAATAATGGGTTATGCCAGGATTTTTAAATGATTCCTGTAATGACGTTTCCGGGACTCCAACTAGGCCCACTTGATCTGTTTGTTGGGCACGTGACAAAGCGTTCATAGCCGTTACTGTCCATCGGCCATTTTACTTCGTTACCGTGAAGATGCGCTGCCTTACTACTACCCTTGTGGCAGGATCGGGACCCTGGTATTCCGTTTGCCCATTCGCAACGAGCGACAGCTCTACTGACTGTCTACTTTTTTAGCCTTCGAACTTATTTTATCCATACTTCTGTCGCTGTCGCCCTATTCGGTTTCCGAAAACAGGCGTTCACCGACAGATTCGCCACGCCGACTTTAATGATTGTGTTAAGTGTATCGGGGAATTCCGTCCTTGGTGTAGGTAAAAGGGAGAAGAGCCCTATGTATGAGGGAAACAAAATATTTTATGCTTAACCTCTTCACCGACACAAAAGAGAACATGTTGCCAGCGAGTGCGGTAGCTTACGATCGTGTTAACCGGGTTCCGCTCATCATATGTTTCGGTTGACAGACATAAAGATAAGCAACTTTAATTTAGGAAGCAATTTCGCAAACACTTCGTATCTTCATCATTGTTATCTGATTCCCTTGGCTGCGTGTATTTCTAGAAAACTTTGAACGAATAAAGTGTCGTATTTCATTAGGATCAAAGCCTGTGACGTACATAGATTCTGATAAATAACATTGTTTCTCAAAATTGTAAATACTAAGGCTTGAAGTTAAATGATTATCAATGTACGGTTGAACTACCATTACTAAGTTATTTTATTGCATCGCAACTTTGGTAGATGTCATGACGTATCCTGAGTCCTGACTTCCCAACCTCACTTTCTGTCCTGTGAAACCATTTCGTTTGAATGTTGCGTTTATTCAAGTGCTTTAAGTATTAATAGTTTATCGAGTTTGACAAAGTCCGCAAAACTCTGATTCACTGTCTTAAATAAATGATGACGTCAACAGAGCTTGGGAAGCAGGCGATTCCAAAGGATACCAAGCAACAGTCTAGTCTTGCAATGTCCAATTGACCTTCACCAAAACGTAGTCGATTTCCCATTTCCAGAGTGGTTGAATTTACTACTTACTGTAACAGTGTTTTTCAACCCGTGTGTCGTACATAGAATAGTGAAGAGATAAGGGCTAGAGATCGTGTTATTTGCATAGTAGTGTCCATATTGTTGTATTACTGTTGTGTTCTGTTGAACATGTTTCTTTCAGTTTTATTCTGAAAGTGAAATTTAAAGCCTATGCGAGCCCATTGTGTAATTTCTGTAGGGTATTTCCAATCTGAGTGGCCTGAGTTTCGTATGTTTTACGCCAATAAATTTACCGTGCTAAGCGCTTTCCTATTTTCAATTTAACCGTACAGTAATCTTTTACCAATTTGAATTCTTCGCGCGTGACGTAATCCAGGAATGTAAAATATGTTGTCTAAGCGTCAATTGCCGGGCATTTTTACTATGTTAAATATTTTAACTATTCAACGGCTATCAAATTAATCGTTATATCAAATCCTGAAGTATTTCTTGGAACTTAGAAGGTGTGATGTATGTTACATTTCTTTGTTCCGGCATAGTTGAGCACGCAAGTGCTTCTCTTACACGTGCTTGGAATAACAACCTGTACGAATTTACAAATGTCGATCGCAAATTGTTATTTGACTCTGTGGTGGATGATTCACTTAGTTGGCGCGTGTAATAGCACTCCTATGTCGGATATCATCATTATGTTCTTATTTGACTTTCGTACTACTGTACTTATAAATCCGAAAGGAGAAACGCACATTGTACCGCGCTTGCGTCTTTTGACATACCACACATAATGTACATTATTATTATTATTCAATTCATATCATTCACCTAGTTGAAGTAAAGCTACGACTAATCCGCAGTCCACGATCACTAAATTGAAGTATAAAAAGCAAAATTGATGATACACGCGAAAAATATTATTTACCTCATGTATATGCCGAACTATAAAATAATCACAGGTGTAGGTATTACCTCTCACCCAGAACAATTTAGTCCATATTGCAGTTCTATAATCTCTTATCAATTTTAATAGCTCATTGAACGCTATAATAATTATTTTATATGGGGTAATACTTTTTTCATGCTCTGCCATCATTGTTATCATGTAGCGTGATTTGTAAGAAATAATGTGCTGTATAATAATAAAGAATAAATAATCCTTCCCTTCATGATCTAGAATCTCAGTTCCAGATGCTACATTCATTGGAAAACGACACACACTCCTATTGCCCCTTTTATAGATCTGTTGAATTGTTATCAAGTACTATGCTTTACAAATCGTATATAATATTTTTGTCTAGATTTCGTAGTTTTGAAGTGTAAAATTCCACATGATTCCACGGTTAACTTGTAATCTCCTGGCCCATTTCAAAACATTATATTGGTTGATTCAGGAGGTTTGGTTCAAAGAAATCTATTTCTAAATAATACGGTGTGGCGAATGTTGGTAAGGAAGTAGGCAGACATGGTTCACAAATTGTGGGGCGCTGCCTAGACTCAAAGTTAATGTCTCCTGTTGGTCGTAGAATAATCACGTGTTTGGGAAGCCACACGGGATTCGGTCGCCTATGGGATATCACTAATATCTATGTAGTACATGTACTTAAAGTGATTCGGCAATACATCGCTTGACTTTTATTATTAGTAGAAGGGGTATGATTAATGTAGCGTCTCTTGATCAATACAAGTTCTCGATTTGTGTCGTCTGCCATTTTGACCAGATCTATTTTATAATAAGAGACTGGGAATGATGATAATGTAATAATTCATGCTAGCTATAGAACTCATTCTCGGCATTGCTTCAACTTTATACGCGATTGAATTAACAGAATGGCCTTATAGTGACCATATAAAAAAAAATCTAAATGTTGCGAGTACTTGAAATTGACGATCCTATCAATAATCTAAAAGCATCCCAATTGCACAGGTTACAATTAAAATAATAATATGAAATTCTGATATTTCAACGAAAGTAAATTAGAAGCAGAAAATTAACATACACCACAAAAACCAGTGTAGTTCAAACTATAATTATTGTAGCTAGACAAACTCAAAAAGAGGCAGGCGGACGACGATGGTGAAACGTCGGAAGGGTAAGTTTATAGTTCCCGATTTGGAGCGTGCTCGTGATACTGGTTATGTCACGGTCATTTTATAATTCTCTTGAATTACTATTTTTTGACTCATTCTTCCTATTGCGGTTGATATTCACAGGAAGCAGAGCAGCTCGAACGTGAGCAGGAACTTCTGCGCGAAAACGTGCGTCGATTGCGAGTACAAAAGCTGCAGCTAGGGAATATGCTGGAGGAACACGAACCGACATGCCACAAGGTATTGACAAAAGAATGCGATACAAAATCATCGGTCAAAGAAGGCGATAAAGAAGAGGAAAGAAAAGGTAAATTGAAATGACAAATGGATAGATATCATACAGTGTGTTATTGTATGGATTTTCCATGGTGTTCAGATATTGCACCGTCATTTGTCCTGGAATTTTATTATTATTTTATGCAACTCTTCGCTGCATCTTGGAGGGATTTTGTCAGTTGGGGACAAAGCTCGCCATTAGTCAATTTTAACCACTGCTATATTTTACCATGAACTGAAAGGATAAAATGGCAAATTACACCGAAAAAATGTTGAGGGATGGCATTTAGCTCTCTGTTTTATTTTCTGCATTTGAGGCTTCATGCTCCTACCTCATTGGCTTCCGGGTATGTTGTACACCTGCAACCTTCTCTGATAGGCCTTGCAAGTCTTAATATGAATGCAATGGATTATATATGTGACTTACAGAGCGACCCGGCCTTGCCTTTGCCAAAATGACGGAAATAGTTAACTATTTTTCTCCCGGCGTTGACCGTGTAAACCTTCGCCAGAATTCACTAAATCGTCTAGAGGGGCGCCCGGGCCCTTGGGCTAAACTTAAAGATGACGCAATATTATTTGAGCGGGGAAATGGACTATTGGTATCGGTATATAGAAAAGTATCAATGCTTTTATTGCCGTGCTGTGTTGGATGTGGGCGGATATTATGTGAAAATTATGAAATATCCGTTCGTGGTGTGATAATATTTGGTCGATTTACTGCTTTGCGCTGAGATAACCTTTGAAATAAGGTCGCATATCTATATAAATTCTAACAAGGTTTCAATAAACTTCAAAACAGATGGAGCTTCTTTAGTTGAAAGTGATATATGATTTATTTGCTATTTTTATCAGTCAGTAATCAGTTATACCTATTAGAGTATTAGACGATAGCATCACAAAATATGACATCATTCTTTTTCGGATTTTAGTTGTTGCTCATGGCTAAGAAATCCCTTTTTTATGAATCACGTTATTTCCTAATATTAAAAACTTTCTTTGATATTCGAAACTTGCAAGATGACAATATTTTACGTATTACTAACCGGCGGTAAATATTCCTCTCAGCCCGCTGTGGCCTAATTGCCTTCTCGATTCTAAAATATTACTAATTTGTTTTTCATCTTGCTTTACAGAACAAAGCGATACAGATACCAGTGGGATGACAAAATCTTCCCCACAGCAAGGAACTAGTCAACCGTGACGATGAAAATTAGTCACTAGCCAATTGCCACTGTGACAACGTTCAATACCACGTGATCCCAGGGTAAATATCACTGAGTAACCGTACCCACTCCTTCCTTACAAACATTACTATATTTTCACATAGCTACTGACTGCTGCACTGATGTTTACCAGAAAGATTGTAGTATATCTGCATACATATGACCAATAGAGAGTTGCTTATTCAGGATGCTTTTTCAAATTCGTGGAATATTTACAGAATGGAACTAAACCAATCTTTTAGATTCGTCACCTAATTGTAGATAACATTCGTAAAATGTTCCATGAATAATAATTACCACATTTGAATGCATACCCGTGTGCGTCTACTGGGGATGGCAAACGGGCAGTTATCTCACACCTAATTAATCCTTTGCTGCACAGCAGCTAATAATTTCAGATAGAAAAGATAGTGAACTTTTGTACAAAGCTTAATATTTCTCGTTTGGCTCTGAAATAAATCCCTCATAGCTGCAGCTAAAGTTAAATTTGCCCAATAAGAAAAAAATATTATCCTATTTTAGGATTCAATATCACTGTGTCAAAGTTTTGTCCCTAATAACATTCCTGAAGTTTTCAAATCATTTTCGCAAAGGCAATACTGCAGTAATGTAGCATCTTATTAGTAACACTGTTTATGATTTTGTTTCGGCTGTATCATCACTTTTCTGCATGTTTTTTTTACCAATTCGCGATTCCTTCAAAATCACGTGTGCATAATGTATAAAATGGAGGGCTGGACAATCCGGTTATTCAACACTATCCTCTTCATCTCTTATCTCCGTGAAACATTTCGATTCTGTTATTTCCACATTGCTGTTGGAAACGATCATGGATTTCGTAAACAGCAATCGCTCCGGGCGACATTGGAAATTTTTGTTATCAGTGCAAAACAAACCAAATCCGTAGTAGGTTAACGATATTTCAGAATTCAATTACTACACTTCGAATTAACGTTGAAAAGGAAAACTTCTAGTTTTTTTTAAGTTACGTTTGTCTTCGTATTGAAAAATATGAAAAACAAACTAACGCTATCCAACATAGAGTCTACAAAGTAGTGGGTTGTGCTAATACTGTACGAAAAGTAGACTCTACTCTACTCTACTCTACACTTTTTTCAAGTTATGACCCATTTATAATTAGCAGATCACGGAAACGCTCAACAAGTGAAATTATAATCACTGCGAACTTTATATGAACCATATTGTCTGATTTTTTCTATGCATTTCCTTCCTAATTCCAGAAACAAATTTTTGTCTTCTAACGCGTATATGTGTGTTTTATTACATACAGCTCGACTGTAATGCGCGTTTTTGCAGCGGTAACGTTTTTATTTGTTACAAATATGTCAACTTAACACTATTTATCAATAGATACGGTAATATAGCTATTACGTGTACCATGTACCGAGAAATTGCTGTTGCTGCATTTCGATTTTTCGCAAGTACGCTATATTCCTCAAAACTATTTGTACTTTGGCGTCTATGTTTACCAGGTCTCACGAACCTCTTTGTAAAGTTTATGGAACTAAGTACATGTGTAAAATTGCGTTCAAGCTCGTTTGAATTCCTTCAGTATTTCTTGCACTTCTCTTTTCTTCAGTTGTCAATCTTTTTTTATATGTATTCCCTTCGTAATTTTGAGACCTGCGATATTTCAAACCGACATTGTGTGGGTGGCTAGCGAATTCTATGCTTAATAACAAACTCCAGCCAATATGCTGGCATTGGACGAGATCTATCTACCCAGGATTTGCTTAGTTTATAATAATTGCATTATGTTGGGTGTTTCCGGTAGAAAAGATTTGTAGCCATTGGTTTTGTATCTGAAATTAATTAGGAGAAGCTTACCTTAGAAATAATTTGATAAGCGTAGTTACAAGTCATTCAGTCGATGCTGAACGTATAGCTTCATGACGTGGGAAAGTAATTGACCCTTATCCCGTTCCTATATGCTAATAACTATATATACTTTACTCCACCATGTCGGTTCCGATTGCAAAGGCTCTCAACAGTACTAAAAGCTATCAATGTAATTTCATTTCAGCAATAATTCGTGCTTAGTGTTATAAATAAAATAGGTTTATTATTTCGAATTATTCCAGTGCTGCTGAATCGTCTTATGTATTGTACAGTATACGATTATTTCATGTAGTTATCAAGTTAGAATCAAAGGTTGCGAACAATTGTATACATGCAAGTACTTCTTTGGTAATTTAGTTATAGTAAATATTCAGTACTAATAAATATACATATAAATATTATTAAACAATTCTGATTGGTTGAGCATATATGCTTCTTACCAAATGCTTCAAATGCTCCCATCATTACAGGCTATTGAAACATTTTTCATGACAAGCTATTAGCTTTCCTAGAATTCAGAGAATTCAGTTGAATATTTTTGGAAGAAATTCTCTTTTCTACGTCCACTTTCTTTTAGGAATTATTAGTTTGCTATTGTTATTCTTACAGGCACTGTATTATACCATTTAACTGCTTTTTGGGGAATACAAGATTCCTTCTAGTCAGCCAACCACGGTATTCTTGCTCTGTATTTTGTATTTATTCCTCCATATTTATTATTATAATTGCTTCGATAAATGGGTCAGCAACGGCTTTTATTCTGATTTTCAGCTTTTGTGTTTTTGACACCTGTTATTGTGATGTATTTTTAGTTCATTTTTTTTCGTGCAATAAGGAGATTTTGCTTGATAAATTCAATACACAGAGAACAAGAAAGATGCGATATGGCACCTGTCTTTGAAACGTATCTTAGTACAACTAGAATTGTGCTACAATTATACAGAACTCCCGTAATTTTTAATTTAAAATTATCACATTACCATCACTAGTACCATCGTACTTATTTCAGATCATTGCAGGGTATCATCTACATTCTAAATTGCGTGTGATTGACGTCAAATTATATATGTGCTATACACAGATTTATGCCAATAATATGAGATGAATTTTCAGCAAGGGCCCAATATGTCGATATTTCATTTAATATATAAGGGTAGAAACCAAGCGCCTACCGATTGAGAATTACCGGTAAATCTCAAATTGAATCCCTCAAGGCCTTTAACTTTTATCGTTGGTTGGAATACATTATCGTTTTAGTGCATGCCCCTATTTCACATTGCAATAATCCCACGATAGAGTTTGCGTATCTGGAGGGAGTCTCATAATCCGCAGGTTGTGTGAATGCGATCCATGACGGAGGCATTCTTTTCATTCTTTGCTAATCTCCCTATATCCCGAATTTCGCAGCGGAAGTTCTAATAACCGTTTGTTTATCAAATTATTCGTTACATTGGTACTAGAAATTACATATAAATATGAGTAATCCGTTCCAAGTCACACCCAAACCCCACATAAAACTGATTGAAGACACACCCAACCACTTACACACGCATGCGTGGTTTACTCACGGTTCGTTTTTTCCAATTTTCAGCACGTTAGGCGAATTAATTTTTTCAGAACTACCGTTTGTTATTCGATATGTTCATTTATCGAATCGTTCTTATATGGATACCCCATCGTAGTATGATTGTAGAACAATGCAAGGTATGCGAATGAGAAATTGGAAATAAGTATTTACAACCAAGTGACGTTGAATTACCTTTTTTTAACCTGGAATTTGCCAAGTCTTCTGAACTTTCTGAATTTATTTATAGCGACATTGTGTGACAATAACGTTGGTATTAATGATCCGTAGCGAGTGCTATTGAGCATTATACAGAATTGTGAGCGAAAGCTACCTTCACACTTTGTTATGGTCTGTCTCGCGGAGTTTGTATCTGCTACTGTTAGGTTATGTAACAATAAAGGTGGTAGCTTAATAATTTAGCTTTACGCGTAGTGAAAAATTCACTTCGGAAGTTCCACGCGCGTACTGAAAAATTGCACGAAAGATCTCTAAAGTACGTTTGTGTTTGGCAACATGTTATAATTTTGGTGAGCGGCCGAATTTGACGCTGGAATATTTAATTAAAATGACACTACTATGTTTGACACCATTTTGGCAGAGCTTTTTTGAGCTCGCCTTGGTACTTTGTTAACAGTTCAAATACGCATCAAAGCTTGTAATGCACGGCAGTAAGGTTGTGGTTTACTGCGAGGGAAATTAGAACTCCCACTATGTAATAGCGGACTTCTATTGTAATTCAACCCGTCAAGAATGCGAAAGCGCCAGTCTTCCCTCTACCGTGCTTGAAACGTCATGTCGGTGCTCAGTACACCGAAGTGTCTCTACCGAAAGCCCGTGTCGGTGACGAACATAGACCGCTGTCAAGGTTCACGCTGAACTCAAGGAGAGTTCAAAATAACAGGAAGACTTTAGGTAAAAAGTTTTGGGATTTACATGTGGACTGAATTGGCTGCAGCCAAGGGCCTCATAATCTAGTGAATGGTTTCTCATCCTCATGTGGTTTTATATTCATATATATATATATAAATGAATAATTATTCTGGGCCTCTTGATCAAATTTGCAAAACGTCCATTAAGAAATGGCTACTTTTGTGCTAGTACTAGTACCCTGGTGTTTAAATGTGGTTTAGTTTGCAATTCATTGTTATTATTGAGATTATTTTTGTTTTGCAAAATCTCATTACATAAATGGTATTATATGAAAGATATGTATTTTGTGACTGTTATTCCTAAAAATTGCGCCATTATTGACGCTGTAACATTTGTAATATAATAAAGAAACAAACAAATGATGCATCTGCTCGGAACCTTCTATCAAAGGAGAATCCGAGAAGCGGATGATTATGATGAGCAATTTAGTAATCAAGAAGCTTATTGGCTGAAACGAGCCTTATCTGTCCGGTTTTATTTCTGCCACGTGAATGCGTTTTCTTTCGCAATTTTGGCCGCCGTGTTAAATAGATGCTGAACACGAGTGTGAGTGAGTCTATATGTATATACTACATTAAGTAGACCAGCAGGTGTGGAGTTTGAGGACAATTCATTATCAGACAGTTTTGTAGCTCTCCATTAGTGTAAATATTCTATTATTGTACAAAGTTAGAAACTAATTTGGCGGTAGTAGATGTGTTTATTATTCGCTGTCGACCGGAGTTCGTAATGAAAAAGACTAATTCCTTATTATTGTTTTGAATTAAATTTTCGTACGGTTAGAAGTAAATCTACATTCTACATTCTACATTCTACATCAAAAATATGAATGACGTGGATATCGTCAAAGGTATTCTGGATAGTTTCAGAAACAACTTGATCTCTGATGTTCAGAAAGACCAGAAATCGTTACTTTCGAAAGAATCCATGAAACTGGAAGTAACTTTAATTAGGATTTAAGTAATGTTTGTTATAGTGAATGTAATGCAGATCTAATGACAGTTGTTGATTCTGCAAGTGGTCCATGATGTTTGTGAATATACTGTATATATAGAAGTAAAGGATGTATATAAAAATGAGTAAACGTTAAGATTATAGTTGTAGGTAAGTTGTATCTTATTTGAAGGTGTTCGGCGTATGCCAGGGGGGTGAAATTTTCACAGGATCCCCGAAATCACTCTACCGTGGCCGATGGAAAAGCAAAATCAACAAACCGTGACCGATTGGATTAACGTTAGTTTATACCTGATCAAATGAGTACTGTATACTAATAAAAATGATTATGGTTTTGATTCCGAATTCGCCCATGCCTTTTTTACGAAGTTCAGCCGACAGAAATAATAAACTAATATAGGGTTAACGTAATAAAAGTGTAAGAAGTGACACTAACCCTAACCCTATCATCATCCGTTATCTTTGTTATGGTTAGGGATAGTTATCGCATACATTAAACAGTTATCGCTACGCAATTTTAGTAATTAAATAAGCAGGGGGGGGGGCCGGCTCGTCGCTGGTGACAGTCTACCTAGCCGATACTGCAGTGAACCCTATCAAGGTCATAGTGGTAGTTTTGAGTTTATTTTTTCATTTTATTCCATTTTTTCACAGAAATATAATATATAAAAAAAATGCAGAGAATTACATTCATATTTTATTTTAAAGTGAATTTACGCTGGTCGAAGCAAACGAATATATCGCAAAACAGAGGAAAATTCCGTAAATGCGTAGTTTTAAAATCAGTCACGGTTCGTTGATTTTGATTTTTCCAGCGGTCACGGTTAAGTGATTCAGGGGTCCTGTGAAAATTTCATCCACCTGGCCATCGGGGATCAGCTGTAAATAAGGACAAATAGTTTACAACTATAAACTTAACGTTTACCAGGCCCTATATTAGAAACATTCTAGTAATTTAGTTATACAAACTTGGTATATTATGGCCAGCAAGTATAGGGGATAGAATTGTATGAACAACGACAGCAGTGGAAAAAAAATGACAACGATCGCCGAACCTGCGCTGTCAATTTAGCAGAATAGTTGGTTACAATTCAGTAATTCTGAAACGAGAGAAATCGACTAATATTAACCCTGTACACTCGTATAAGAACAACGCTGAATATAAATATTGAACCTCGATTTTACGTACTTTCCAACACTCAAGCTTTACTTTTGAACATATAACAACAATCTTATGGTCTACTACATTAGGGTTAGCATATAGTTGTCCTATATTTCGTTCGCTTGCGTTTAATATGTACGTAAGGTCTTTGATCAAACAGTGGAGAAGATAGGATAGAATAAATACCACTGATATGTTCAGCAATAAAAATATCACTGATGTTCAGATTGTGCAAAGACGTACAAGATTTGATTTCAGGTAGTCTGGTGATTGTATTGTTCTAATATAGATTCTAAAAAAGAGGATAAGTGTCGTATAATGTTATTCAACGATGTATCTGCTTAAGTATGTGTGAGTGCAATATAGAGAGCTACATAGCAAATATTTCATATCCGAAGTTAAACAAAGAAATGTTCCAGCATTTAAAAAACCTTCGTAAATTCGGCCTAAGCTAATCTCGATATATGGCAGTGTAAGATGTTGAAAATTAATAGGACAGTGGTATTGAAAAGTGGGCCCGTGATCGCTGTATTAGTACATACCGTTACAATAAACTGTAATGAAATAGCGAAATAGGAAGTGAGATTACAGAGGCGTATATCAGTTACCATGTACTGTATTTCCTACGACTCCTTTTAGGGGATGTCATGAAGTTGTTGTACAGCGTGGCATACGTCATATGAATGTTTTAACTGGTTATTTTTAATCTTTTTTTGAAAATACTGAGTTTTTCCAAATTAGTCACACACCATACTGTTTGATATTTAATTTCCCCAGAAGAAAAAAGCAATCATGTTGTTGGTAGCATTTTTTATCCTAATCTACGTTCATTCTACGTATTGTGTTTTATGTGGTCGTAGACTGGTATATGTTGTATATTTAATATGAAAGTCGCAAAATCAGCGCAGTATTGATATTAAAATGTTGAAGTATTAGCGTCAGTGTTTTTAGATGGTCTTTCATGACTTAAAGTGCATGGAAAAATTCGTAAATCGTGTATATAAATGGAAGGTACGCTACCACCTATTACAGCAGCAAGGTTATATGGTGTAAGTAAGTGTGAGTGTGATCCAGCGAGCTTGCACTGTATATAATTTCAGTGAGTACAACATACGTGTATTGGTAGATTGGTATTGCAGTAAACTTGGGAAAACCAATTGAAATTTATCATTGTCGATTTGATAGACAGTATACTTCATAGGGGCAAGGTACAAAGAATAGAGTTTTCTATTATCTTTATATTCTATAATAGGCCTACTGGTAAGTTAATTCGACCTCAATAGTGGAAATATTCAGCTGACCGTTGTTGTTATAAACCACTCACTTATCGTCATGAGTAGTAATGATAGTTATTACTAGTATCGTGCGTTATGTGATCCTGTATACGCTGTATAGCACAGAAATGGGTTACAATTCATTTACGAAATATAGCATTACTAGCTAATTACTAAGTGACATCGTAAATGCATCGTACGCTGTCCTATAGTAAAAACTTTGGAGCTAAGCACTCACATGTGGGTAATTAAACAAACTAACCATATGCGAAACGTAGCCAGTATACAAAATGGATGACTATATGGTTGCTATATAAGAATACACTATCGATATGCAGAAGAAAACCGCAAACGAAAATCCATTTCGTTTTATTTGAACGACCTCCGCGGAGATCGTTCACGGAATTGCTTTGTAAATCAAGCAAATAATACCAGTTAAACAGTATTTTAGGGAATGTTGAAAGATTGACTCTAATGATAACCTTGATGGATTTTTGTATTCAAAGATTAAGAAATATTCCTGTTACCTCCCGAAACTTTAACCTAAGCGTATACATTATAGGCTACACAGCATTGGAGCTCTAGTAAACTTTTTTTAAGGATGAAGTAACTTCCCGTCTAAATTATCTTCATTAAAAGGAGAAAAGCAAGGGCGGGGAATGAAAGACAGACGTAGGATTTCGTTACTATTTATAACTGTATAGTATAGGCAGTTGTTCACTTCAATATCACTATTTTTTTTTATCTAGAATAAATAATAAATAATCTTTAGGCTAGAATCATGTTCCGCCGTCTCAAGGGACTTGTCAAAGGACCGAAAAAATCTCACACCTATGAAAACACGCACCCTCAAAATGGATCAGATGTCCAGCAGTTCCAATCGAATGACAAAAAAACCTCGAACAAAAAGGTGAACTACAGAGTTCAACACGGCAATTCGCCAACTCACGTGGACCAGCGCGTTTCGCGCAATTTTGACGAATTTGCACGCAACGATTTGGTGGAGTTTGACATCATTCCAACTGCATCTGTTAACGTAACGAACAATGGAAACACCGATGAAGTGGTGCCGTGTGCCACAAGTGAGAAAAATAAACCTGACGACTCGACTAACGTTGAGGAAATTGAAGAATTCTTGTCAAAAATTGTACATTTGACTGGACCAGGCAGAATTGCCGACAGTTGTACTAGTGATGAAGAAGATATTAAAAGGAAAAACACCGACAGTGATTTAAGTAACGGTAAAATACAAGAAGAAGAAAAAGATAAGGACGAAAATGCTTTATCAATGGACGAGAAGGAAACTCTGGATATGCTAGACGGGATTCTCAATAAAGCTTTAGAATTTGACGTAGCTGATACAGAAGAAGGCGAACTTGATGTTGATGACGTAATAGTAACAAAGAGTGAACATACACATTTAGATGATGTTATGATCGAACACGTGGAAAGAAAAGAAGGAAAACCGATCGACTACGACAAAGTGCTTGGAGATAGTAACGATTCCTGCGAAACCAGTTCATCTGATTCGAAAAACTGGCAATTGTCCTATGGTGATCCTAACCGACAATCACGTTGGAAATTAATACCTAAATCAGCTATGTATTTGCCCTCACCGGAAGAGAAATTCCCAGAATCTGAAGTAATATCTTCTTATGCACCGGACCTTCCGCCGGCTGACTATTCAGATCTTGAAAATGAAGGTAGGATCCTCGTGTACAATATAACGTTATGCTCATTTCTAATTGGATATGCAGTATTATTTTTCCGTGGAATCTCGTTACCTTGGAAATATCAAATAGAACCTTTGACATTTGAACTGCATGACGTATAAATCTTTGAACATCTTTCAATAGGTTAGTGACGAACTGATAATTTGTGACAGTGTTAGTTTTCCGTCCAAACTTATGATGTTTTTTGCTGTTGCTGTGTACATAAATAATCAACCAGTAGTGAACGTAACAAAGCAGTAATTTACCTTCCAAGATAAATGGTGATAAATGAATGTAGATAGATGATTTTGATCTTATATTGAATCACTACTGAAAACCGAAATACTTTTGTGCTAAACGAGTCAAGTTAAAACAGTATGACAAAATATAGTAAACAATAGTTAAATGTGTGATCAATGCGGGATTTGTCAAGGAAAATAATTTCAGTTGAACTATTGAAACTAATGATTATACCATGTGATGTCATATCCCTCACAGCCTTATTTATTTAGTTCTTCTATGAATAACATTAAATAGCGAACCATTATTGTAATAATAGGCGCAGACTAATAGCCTTATGTTATCACGGGTACGTATTTACAATGCTTGTTTATCCACGTCATTTCTCTGTTGTCCTACTGAACAAAAGAGAGTGGTGAAGTCATAGTACACGTCACGGTCACAGGGTTTTATGATGAAATATATACATTCCGTGAATTCTCATCCTTTGTATCTTTTTAAAGAAGTCTGCTGGTCATTGTCCCCGTGACTTCTCTTATGACTTATATGAACTAGTTTCGCTTTGATACATGGATGTACTGTAAGCAGGGCCGGATTAAGGATTTGATGGACCTGGGGCTATATGGTAGTCAGAGGCCTATATTTCCTTCCCGTTCAATGTACCATAACTAAAATAAAATAAACGGAAAATATACACAAAGTACGTACTCATTGAACACATTCAAATGACATATTTTCTGGATTTAGACAAAGCAAACCTGTTAATAACATCATCGGCGTCTACTTTTTCCAAAATTTTGTTTTTGTGGGCCTATTTTTTCGGTGGGCCTGGGGCTGCAGCCCCATCAGCCCCCGCCTTAATCCGGCCCTGACTGTAAGCCAGTGGTCCCCAACCTGTGGGTCGCGACCCCAAGTGGGGTCGCTGTAGGGATTTAATGGGGTCGCCTGTTAGGCCAAAATAAGAGAGGTATAACTTGCTGCTATTGTTAAAAATTAAAATTATTCGACCGANCCAATTTCGTGATGCTAACAGAGATTTATTGAAACAAATATGAAAAATAAACATCCACGATCCAGTGATAGGGCGTTAAACAATCTGTATATAGCCTATATTTAGCATTGTATGTAGATTGTAGTTTGTAGACCATCTGTATTCGAAAATAACCGCATGTAAAATTTATGATTGCTTCTTTTTTAACACTGCGTGACTTTTTTCCTTTTAGATGAAGATGATACCTCTGTGGAACTGGAGCCTATTATAACCAGTTTTTCGGCTGCCAAGAACAACGGCGATGTTGAAGATGCAGTGACCTTTAACTCACCAAAACCGGAAGCAGAATCTCCGGTTATTACTGGGTTTTCCAGTAGGGTGATACCGCCCAATATAAACTCCAACAACAGCAGGGAAAGTGCCTGTTTGTTTAACACAGTATCATCATCGTCGAGTGATTATGCTAAAACGACAATTTCTTCGAGTAATAGCAGCAGGAGGTCATCGGAATTCAGTAATGATATAATAATTGTGGATTCATTACCATCACCGGGATGCACGAAAATACGAGTCACTTCTTTCAGAAAAAATATTGGTACGTTAACCCTGAGTGGGAAACCGGTAAACGATCTAGTGAAAAAATTCGAAACTCTCAGCGTAGAAGCGGTTCAGTTTTAAGATCCGTTCTTCTTGGTAGAGTACAAGCTTGCATTACAGAGCTTCAATACAGATTCAGCAAAAGAAATAAGACGAGTAGGAGTAACTAGCAAGTATGTACGGAGAATAATTCCATACTGAAGAGAAGAAGATGAAGTTATTGGAACTCCTCATAGCTTAAAGACAAACGCTGAAAACTTGTGTATAGACCTTGCTGGTATTAATCCTGATAAGCGGGATGTGCTCATGAGCTTTGGATGATCACCATACATTATTACCTTATGAAATCACCTAAAAATTATTGATTAATAAAGTTGCAAGTTATGGATAATTGTACAAATATGATGTGTAAGCCGATAGTTTACACTACAGGCCATATTTGCTGAAGTCGATTCATTTTTTTATTCAAATTTTACTATATATATTTGTCTAGTGATACCTGCACATGTATACCTACACCACATACCTA